>WOUH02048441.1:0-11546 GCA_009936405.2 Stevia rebaudiana
CTTCGGGATGCAAATGATGTTTTGATTAGCTGGAAGGCACTTGCGGACTTAGATAGTATGCTGGCAATAGTTAGTGAGATATGATGTATATTATCTTGTATTGATGTAACCTAGCACTTTGATATAATATAATGAGTTTATTTTCCGCTGCTGTGTAGTCTCTGTTAAATCATTGTGCTTTTATGTAAATCCGATGACGTGGCGAACCCATGGAGTTTGGGGCGCCACAGAAAATCACCACGTATTGGTATAAACTTTTTGATGAGTACACACTTACTCAGTATTTCAAAGAAGTAGTGACATATGTGTTTGTTTTAAGGACTATAAGAGTAGGGAGTTTGTGTATCTTCTCTTATATATGATATGTAGGTATGTTGCAAGAAAATACAAGAATTTGAATTTACTTAGCAACTTTTAATGAGTGAATTTTACATGAAAGGTCTTGGGAATGCAAAGAAAATACTAGAAAGATAGATAGCAAGAGACTAGGGTAAAGGAAGACTTGTCTAACTCAAAGGTATTATGCTCACATACTATTGTACGACCTTTCTATGCATAAAAGCAAGACTGTCATGACTTCTATAGCCAAACATTTCTAATTATGAAAATAAAAGACTCTCCAAAAGTTGGTGTGAGGTATCGTGCAATTAAAGCTCAAGTAATAATATTTATAAAAACGATCAAAATAAATCCACACACAAAAACAGTGTACCGGTTGCAATGTAGTGGAATGGAAAGACCGGGTATCGTCCAAGGACTCAAGGACAGAACCTAAGCACACACTCTGATCAAACTCAACTGTACTAAGTAATAACTAGCAAAACAATAAATGGGGGGTTACTTAAGGTCAAATAACCTAACTAACTAACTAATTTGGGTAGACGAACTCAAAGGGGAAAGTACTACTCAGGCTAAGAAACCTAACTGCGAATCTCAGGTTTCTCTAGAATATAGAACTACGTGGAATTGATCAAATCTCCTCTTGGTCTCATTGACTATGCTAAAGTACCACTAATCTGGTCATCCTCTCGGCTGGTCTCAGAAATAATGGTGACCTATCAATGCAGCTATGACACAAGTAACCAACTGGTAAAGATCTCATCTCGGCCTGACTCTACCAAATCAAGACTCACCTAACTATCATTCTCCTCTCGGCCTTAAGAATAGGAAGAACACTAACGCTCTCTAAGATACCAATGACTATTCCTATGGAATTATTGGCCTAAAAACCATAAACTAGCAACAAACACACAACAAGCAACTCTAACAAGCATCTAAACATAACAAACTATCACTAAGACACTTATGGAATATTCAATGGTCACAAAGCAGTAGGAAGTATGAAATTACATCACAAAAGCATCAACATGTGTTTACAATGAACATAAATCCAATCAATAGTTCAAATAAACTAGAAAAACTCAATCAATTAACACTTATTCATCAAACCCAAGTAGCTAATGAATTCAGCTCATAAACATTGTCTGAAATAGTAAATCAATCAAACAAAACAGAATTCAATCGGTACAAATAAGAATTAAAGATGAAAACGACCAAATCAAATGATTCCTAGCATCCAAGTAGCATCCAATCTTCAATCCTTTGATCCAATAGCTCCTTGGTGCTTCAAAGCCTCTGAAAATCGTCCCCAAGCGGCTGTGAACCGAACTCCATACAAAGAACCCGTCCAATCCTATTTATACCCAAAATTTAGGGTTTTTTCTCGGTTTTAAGGGTTCCCGCGCGTCGCGCGACGACTGGGGGCTTTCCGCGTGTACCATCCTAAACAAAATAGCCGGGACCGCATTTTTCACTTTCCAGGACTTGGGCGTGTCACGCAAGGGTTTCCCTTTGCCTTGCGCGTGGCGTCTAGGTGTACAGTTTCCAGAATTTTGTTTTTTTGTTTCGTGCTTTGTCGGGTGTTCGTTCTTCGTCCGTTTTAGCTCGTTTTCGCTCCATTAGCTCCGGAACACCAACATTTCAACATAACACTAAATAATATACACAAACTAACAAAAACTATAATAAATTAAATAAAAACTAGAATAAAATACAATGGAAAATGCATGTGTTTTGCAACACATCAAAAGCTGACGAAGAATTTAAAAGAATCATTGCAGTTTCATATGCAAATGTGGTAAATTGGTAGTACATGATGGTTTGCACTTGTCTTGATATTAGCTATACGGGTTTGATTTTTGCCAATTGTCCTAGTTCAAAAAACATGATAGCTAGTTATATGGATGTTGATTTTCTAAGGACCTAGATAGGGGAAGGTGAACAACATGTTATGCCTTTAAGGTGTTTGGTGCTTTAGTAAGCTGGAAGAAAACTTTGCAACGAGTAGTTGCTTTGTCTACAACTGATGCGAAGTATATTGCCTTGGCTGAAGTAGTTAAAGTGGCTATGTGGTTAAAAGGTTTTGCGACAGAGTCGGGTGTTGAGTTAAATGATATTATTGTGTTATGTGATAATCAAGGAGCCATTCACATATAGTCAATTGTATTAGAAGAAACGAAAACATATTAATATTTGAAACATATTAATGTTCATTTGTATTTCACTAGAAATGTGATTCAAGTGGAAGGTGTTGATATACAACATAATGTTGCATATTTTGACTAAATTTGTTTCTCGTTCCATGTTTTCTAAATGTTTGCAGATTTAACCATTGTTTGAATGGGGTTTGACTTGCCCTAAGATGGATAATGGTAACAGTGTACTGCAGTGTGACACCCCACCCATGGTCCAAATCGTCGACTGGTCCATGGGCGGGTGTTAGCCGGTAATCATAGGATCGAGCACACCGGTTTAAAGAATAACTCGGATTTCACAACATAAACGTAACATTTAACATAAACATATTAACATTACATCATAATGTATTACACAGAGTAGTGGAAGCAAGCACGTTTACATATTTTACAATAGCAAAACAGATGATAACATGTAGTAGTATAGCATAAACGCAAATCTTAATCAGCAACAGCTTGACTTGTTAAGTACCATAAAGTATTTTAAAAAGTCAGCATAAATAACGTAATAGGTAAAACCATTGTATAACAAGTTTAAGACCACAATACAATATGCATTGTTTGTTGATCGGTCAACCACATGAGTATATATTACCAAAACTGCATTCTCCCAATATGATTACCGTTAACCATATGTATTATAGATTAATAATGCACACGTGTAGACCCCCAATCCACCTTGTGAGGCTTATCAACCCCAATAGTAATACCCATTATTACTCAGCCACCCAATGTTAACGCGCCAGTTATGTAGGGGACTTTGTATGTGGTATGTACGAGAAAACATTTATGTAATAAAAGATAACCATTATGTCTAGAAAAAACGTAATATGTATGTATGTAATCTCTCCCAAAAGTAAGTAAAGCAAGTAATAGAAACGAGGCCATGAAATTCACCTGATAAGCGTAATAATGAGAGAAAGAAAGATAATAAGATTCCAGAGTGAAAGCGACTTTGTGAGGATAACGAGAGCGTCTTGGAATAGATCCAAAGTAACTAGAATCTTCCATTAGATCTTGAGAGTGTTTTGAGTAATCGAGATCAGAAAACAGACGTCGGAAATGGGCTGATCAGGTTCGTATTTATAGGATCCTTCGACCCCTCGGTCGCGCACCGCGAGAATGGAAACACCCCGCGCCCGGGTGGCACGAGGAGCATGTTGGGTGGTCCATTCTAGTGGAGCCACTTGTGTCCTGGTAGCGCAATGAGGCGCTGACATATGGCTCCGAGCTGCCACATCTTGCCACGTGTGGTCATGGTGTGCCACGTGTCCCGAAACGTGTTGACACATGGCGTGTTTCCGGAGGTGCGAACGATTAACCTTTTTTCGTGTTTTCCGCTTCGTTCAGAAATTGTTTCCCGCGCGGTTTTTTTCCACATTTTTTTCGTTATCTAACCCCACTAAGCACACTTCCTAAAGAGGTACCTAGATTTTTTGGCTAGGGCATGACTCTTCGATCGAGTGTAACTTTTGCGTCGATGATCGTATAAAAAGTTCGTTTACACTCACACACTTTAGAATTCATATAAGAACATACTAACATTGTTTATTTCATAATATTGCTTAATTACATTTATAATGAAAAGATTACATATAGTAGAAGGTCTGAATTGTTACCGGAAATTGTAACATCTGAGATTTTCCGGTTATATTTTCCGATTTAACTTTCCGTTGTATAATTGTCTCCGTTCATTAAACGAAACGTTTACGTGAGATTTATCGCGTTACGTATCAATCAATAAAATCTAATTAATAATTGATTTAATTTAATATATAAATAAAAGGTTAATACAAATTAAATATTTTATATACTTTATTATATGAAGTTTATAAAAAATTAAACTTTTATATAAAATAAAAGTTAAATAGATTCACTTATAAAGTTTTGTGGTGAAACTTCAATTAAACAAACTCTAGAACCATTTAAATGAAGACATGGGGTCCAAAAGCTAAGAGATACAACTTTGAGGGGCCATTTGTGTCAAAAACCCAAATCCTTCTTGACTTGTCGACCGTTCTCCCGCTATCCCGATCATAGTCGCCGGCAGGGCGCCATCTCCGGTCACCACTCGCCGGAAGCCACCAAAATTCTTAAAACTCGACTTTAAGACTCGAAATTGAATGCTACACGACCCTAACGGTCTCGTGAACTGATTACCAACTTCAATTCGGGAGTTTAATCACCTATTAACTCGCATTCAATCCTAAAGAAACCGATGCTAACTCGTAATCAAACGGACTGATTGGGTTGTAAATAATCCAATTAATTACCGAAAATCGATCACGAAACCATTCAGAAACTAAAAGAACTCTCAAACGCGCTAACAAATCTTCTGGAATCGGGTTCAAGCTCAAGAACTCGAGGAACACGAGGAGCACGAAACCCAGACTCGAACACCACCTCCAGAATGTTAATCGATCAAATTAATCATCGGATAACATTCAAGACTGTTTTCCTATACCATCTTAGTACACTATTCCATCTCCAACAACCTGGAATTCACGATTGATCTCGGAGTTCATGAAGAACACGAAGAACACTCACTCGGAATCAAACTCCATCAAATCTTAACCAAACGAGGTAATTCAAAAGCTTAACCTACTCTTATTCATGCGATTAACAAAACCCCTTAATTATTCTGGTCCAACAAGTAACCAATCGAACTAATTTTGGATTATCCGATTCTAGGGCTTGAATAATTGAAATTAGGGAAGAACACCTACAGTTGGATATAAACAATTGATTATGACTGATAACAAAGACAACCACTTGTCATAGTGGTTAGAACGTGTCCCTTTGCTTCACAGGGTCACGGGTTCGAACCCCTTCCCAGGTACCTTTTTTCTAATTTTATTTATCTTTCAGTTTTATATTATTATAAATTTATTAACCTTTATTAAATCATTACAAATTCATTTTAAGCCCATTTTCAACCAATTTTATATCAAAATTCATCTTTTTTAAAAACCTGATTTTATAAACATAATAAAATGGAATTTTGATCAACTTGATAAAAAAAGAAGAAAATATAGTTAAGTTATAAATTCAACAAAACAAAAACTATGAATCTAGGAAATGAAATATAAATTTCAGATAAAAGTAAATAAATCATATAATATAGAATATTATTTATTTTGTATAAAATTGTTTGCTCATTCATTTATCCAAATCATTTGGACAAAACAGTATTTACATTATGATATTTACTTAGAATATTAACTAACTAATAATATTATATAAACAAAACATACTTATGTTTATTTAACAAATTTCAATAAATATAATCAATCAACTCTGAAGTAACATTCAAACTTATAAATAATACTTGCTATATTAATACTAGATAGAACCGTATCCTTATACACGCATCTATAAATTTAGGATATATGTGATCTTGGATTACGCAACCACACAAGTTGTTATAATATGGATCGCTTCGCAAACAGTGAGCATTTTCTATCTTTTTCCCGCTATTTACATTTTCGGGCTGTTACATATGTCACATATTCAAATTATTATTTTACATATATTCATGATTCACATGCGAATCCTAAGCGTTTATTTGATGACTTGATAAACTTCATGTTGCGTGTTTACGTGCTATTTGAATTATTTGCCATACATCATTCATATACATGAGAGTGTATTATCTCTCTGTATATTCAAGAACATACATAAGAGTGTATTATGTCTTAATCAAGCCAACATGGAATGAATAAGATTTGATTATCTTTATTTGTTTACCTGGAGGCTAATTGGTTCCATCAGTACATTTATCATGATTCATATAAACCTTAGATTGCATGATTTTTAAACCATATATACTACATATAATGAAATGCTCACCAACTACTTTTGTACTTGATACTCTATTTTACATGTGTAACACGTCAAGAGATCAAGTTATGTGACAATCTAGGAAGCATGGACCTAGAACTAAATAAATCAAATATTTATTTGTATATGCTTTTTATCTTGAACAATGTATTTCAAATTGAATGAAAATAAACAATTTTGCATGTTAATATTATTGTAACACTTAGTGGCACGTGTGATGAACAATCGTATCGTGCTCTTACGATTCCGCCGTCGGTTGGGGTGTGACAGAGCAGTGGTTTCGTTTTGGCAGGCTCTTGGGTGTGTTCTACACTCGTTTTAATACACGGTCTCGTCTTCAATCACCCCAGTGATTACCGGGTTTATTATGGTTGGTTTTCGAATTAATTACACGTTATTAGGTTGTTAAAACGCGGATTTGGTTGTTTAATTAGCTCTGTGATTGCCGGAGATGAGTGTTGGTATGATTAGGCTTAAAAAACGTTCATTTAAACGCGTATTGGGGGTCTCGCTAGAGATGGTGGTTTCGCCGGAAAGACACCGGAGAAGGGATCGGATTTACGTGAAGGGGGGTTGACCAAGCCAACTGTTGCGAAAGTTTTAGGACTTAGGCATAAATGGCCCCTCCAAGTTTCACCTTTTAGAATTTGGACACCATGATCACATTACTTGGATAAGAAGTTTGTTTTATTATACTCTGGCCACACTAGTATATCAATGAGCTAGTTTAACTTTTAGGGAATATGCCACAGAAATGTAACAAAGTTTGGTTGTTTTTGTAATTAAGTCACTCAAACTTTTTTTGTCTCTTAAAAAATAACTGAACTTTAATTTAGTGTTCTATTATTGTGTAATTACTAGGTCACTAGGTAACCATTTTTTTTAATATTATGTTTTCTTTAAATGATTAGGTGGATATTATAATTATATTACATGGATTCTAAAAATTAAAAAAAAAAAAACTTCCCATCATAAAGAGATCCTTCATATTCCCTAGTGTACAGCCCTTCATCATCATCTTCCAATCTTGTCATCTTTTTCTATCGTTCACCACTTGATAATCGACTTATAATGTTTGACAACAACAACAATGGTCGATTTCGCGAAGACGAAGAAGACATAACCTGATTCACGGAAGAAGAAGACCGATTTCACGAAGAAGAAAAGATTCGTGACGATGACCTATCCGAATTTTGGTGCCCAGGTTGCTGTACATACTGTTAATTATACATAACTAGTATTTATGCCCTGGCGCGTTGCAGCCGGAACAAATTAATAGCAAACAACTAACTCACGTTGACATTACAATTAGGGAAAAATTCAAATTGGTAAACATTCATAATCAACTGGTTAACAATATTTAGGTGAGGCAGTCTTTATGTCCAGGTATCTGTAACTGGATTGGTGACATGAGATTCAATTATTAAGGTTCTACATAATGTAAGAAATTTAGTTAAATCTCATTTGATTCATCGTTAATCAGACATAATAAGAGAATTGCAATAGGTAAGATGTCACCACCAAGAGGGAAATCACCGGTGGCTAGAAATTACCGCGTGAGGTTCATGTCATGAGATTTGAATGTATCCAAAGAAGTTTTTTGATGATATTTGAATGCTTTTAAAGAAGTTGGTTTGAAATTTATGCTCAACTTGAAACACCACAGCGGCCGATGCCAAATACGTAGCTGAAGAACACCAAACCTAATTATTAAATTCTCTTACATTTGGATTCATAAAATCGAATAGATAATGAACCTAAATCATATAAATACTCATTCTCTCATGTTATTATTAAATTAAAATTTCATATTGATAATTCTGAATTTGCAATATATTCAAGTACTGAAATCATGAAAAACAGAATTAAAGATGTACATTAACAAACAGTTGTTCAAAATATTTAATAATTAGATAAACTAATCAAGCAGGTGTATTTGGCTTTTTTTAATGCGTCTTCAACTTGATTCTTGTATAACTCCAATATCCTGTTATTCTTCCCGTATCCATCAGCAAGCGTTCAACAATCTATAGGAATTGCTTGCCTGCAAAAAAGTTAGCATTTGCTCACATGAAATTATAAAATAGTTGCATGAATAATGATAACAGTACACAATGTGAAACCTGAAACATTTGCCATGTTCAATGTTAAAACTTAAAAAAAAAAAGATTCCTTAATCCCTTGCAATCCTTCATGATCAAACTGCTTTATAGCAAAATATGTAATAACAAAAATGTTTGACGTTTTAAAATTATAGTAACTATCTATAAGCGAAAAATGATTTGGGACGTAAGTGCATTATAAATAGACTTGGGTGACTTCAACCCGTTTAACCCATTTAAGTATAATTTTATTGACAGGTTAGATATAGCACCACCAAATCAAGCCATTAAAAAGTAAACACTTATAAACCAACTCTGAAATACAACAAAAGGAAAATCTTACTAATCAGATCCGAATCTTCAAAATTTCCTTTTACAACTTTGCCAAATTTTCCTCAATAAACCATTGGAAATCGGTAACGATTAACAACTTTTGCATTTCCCTATTTTACTTCATCACATTGTTAGACTTTAGTTGTATTTGAAGCATAAAGAACCTACAAATTTAGAATATAAAAGCACCTAAAGCACTAAAGAATAGAACTATATATACTGATCTTTATAAGAAGCAGGCACGACAATTATTCCAATTTCAAATGAACGTGAGGGTTACACGACATTTAAAAAAGAATACACCAGATGGAAGATGTACAGTGAGTCAGTGAAAAACATATTGTATTATAATGTATAATAAAATGAATTATTAAGGTTTGAGAGAGATAGATGACAGATCACCTGAAAATGTGAACTGTAGCCGCATCTAGGAAGAAATTAAAACCCTAATTATACAAACATGAGTCAAGGTATCATTAGAATTCAACCACACAGATGATGATCGATTCTTAAGTAGATCATCATGTGAACAAGATTCAGCTGAATCTTATGATATGCAACTTATGCAACTAAAAACAACTTAATACAGATAGATTTCTTTAAAAACATTGATCAAAACAGGCAATAAAGAACTGGTAAAAAATATATTCATAGCAAACAGTTTTCAATTGAGTCTCGATCTTCAAATTCAATTAAGTAGACCTCAAATACAATCAATCTAAAATCGATTAATTTCCTCAACAAAAAAACACATTTTAAATCAAAATGTGGTAGTGAATCTTTTTCATGGAGTCAAACGATACCGTAGATTTAGCCAATGATTCGACATATCGCCATTTTAACTAATTTCTTTAACATCTGTCAAGAAATCTTAATCCAAACTCTTATTAAACCAAATCCAAATCCATACAAACATAACAGGACAACAAGAACAAAATGACTTCTGAATACAAGAGAAGAAATAGGCACAATGTCGAGCAATATAATGGTCTTGAACCCAGAACATAGAACTCGTAATGACTACATGGTGTCTGGTTTCTTCAGATCAGATTAAGTTTGAAAGATTATTTATGAAGAAATCACAAGAACCCTTAAATAGAGATTCACCAACGGCTAACACCACAGCAACCAACAACCCTATTAATTTCTGCTCTTGGAACCATGAGAGGAATTGAACGTTGCACAGTTAACGAGTAGCAGTATCTTCAACTGATGAAAGAAAAAGAGACCAAAAACCTAGAGATCGACTTCAATATCTTCAAAGCAACTAGATCTGCAACAATTTGAGGAAAGAAGCCCATTATTATGAAAAATAGAAGCCCATAATATTTCAACAACATCATTCTACTAAGTCGCAATTTTAATTCCCAAAATCCTATTTTTACATCTAGAAAGATTAATATACTTTTTTCATGTGATTTCTGTATGTGTAGTGAATCCGTCACTGTAAATATCCACCGTTTTTTGGTATTCATGGATGAATGAATAGTTTGTAAAAAATTGGTAGTACATTCGTAAATTGTGTAGACTTTATTTTGCTGTTAGAAAATTACGTCAGTACAAAAATAATATTCATTCAACTTAATTGAGACACCACCACTAATTCCGATCATAAATCCGGAACTAAAGTAAACATACACATCAAAATACACAACTTTCAATGAATTTTGAAGAATCGCTTGATTGCGTGAAATCGTTGGTTGATTGTTTATTCCTTAATTTTACATATAAACGAATAAAAAAAACTTACATATTGCAACCATGACTTCCCAAAAAAAGTGGCTTTGATCATTTCTCATCGCTGAAATTGGTTCCGATAAGCAGGCGTGAGAAGGAAGAACGGCAAGTGTTGGAAAACATGCTTGACGAAAAGCATTGAAATTGAACGGTTGTGTGGAAGGGGTATGATGATGGTGAAGATGTGGGAAAAGAAGACGTCGGCAACAGAGTTTTGATGGCGTTTGATGTGGTGGCGGTTATTTCAATCACCCAAAAGTGACGCGATGATCGGAACTCAAAGACACGACAGGCACGAAGATAATGGAGTTGGACGGAAAGTTCACCCTCCGTTACTACCCTTATTAATATGTATATAATATTTCTTTCATAGGTTTGCTTTACATACTATACACAATATGTTAAAATTTTGGTTCAATAATCAGGAAATTCTTGCTGTATCACAAAAATTATCGTTCAATAATCACTAAATGAGTGACTTTATAAATATAATGCTCATCTTCTTCTTCGAAGTGTTGTTTGCTTCTTCTGCTCCGTGAACTGGTAGGGGTTTTCATAGGGGTTTTGATGGGTGATTGGTGGTCTCTGACGTGTACATAATCTTCAATAAAAGGTATAATCATGAAAATTTTGGTTTAATAATCACAAAAAATTTGGTTCAATAATCACGATAATTTTGGTGTATACTGTTAATACATATTTCAATAAAAAGTGATTTTTTAATTTTTTCAAAACATAGTTTTTTTATGTTGGATAAAACATAATTTTTTTTTATCAATTTTTTTAATTAAAAAGGTGATTTTTGAAAATTTTTAAGTTGAAAAAGCCATATCATTAAGTACAACTTAATACATCATCAATGGTAACTTGGTAACCTAATAATTATAGTATTGGAACAACTAATGAAACTTCAATGACTTTAATGAAACAAAAAAAGTTTCAGTGACTTAATTGAAACAAATGTTAAACTTGTTTACATTTATACAAAGTTACCCCCTTT
>WOUH02048452.1:0-11545 GCA_009936405.2 Stevia rebaudiana
TTTACCAGGAAGTGGAGTTGTGAGCTGAGTCATCCACACGTCCATATAGCCAACACGTGGATAATTCAAGGATAGATTCGGTGATAATCTTCTAAGGCATCAGTTTTAAGGATCCTTTAAATATCCTGTATAAAAAGTAAGATAATTCCTGCGAACAACTCTTAATCATGTGTTAATAAACATATATTATAATCCATATGAAGTATTAAATATATTAACACATATCAGAATAACAATAAAGACAAATATTAGTATCCAGGATCTTTCAATGAGCCATGTATATCCTTAAATTAGTCATCGAATATCCTGGGTATAACAGTTCTGACGACTCATAAAAATAAGTGTTTGACAGTTTATGACTATAAATAATTTGAGATTTTAGAAAACTTTTTAAATATAAATTCCTTAAATTTAGTTGATAATTATACAAATTAAAGAAAAAATGTCAAATTTAAAATTTAAATAGAGTATGTGCGGTCTTGCTCTCTAAGATTTCCAAGACTTAAATAGTTTTAGTCCACCAAAAATAGTTTTCGTCTCTAACGTTTCAAGTCTTAAAGATTTTCATCATTAAACCTTTAACAGAAAACTGTTAAGACTTGAAACGCAAGGGAAGAAAACTGTTAAGACCTAAAACGTTAGGAGCAAAAAGTGCTAAGACTTTAAACGTTCAAGACGAAAACTGCTAAGACTTGAAACCTTAGGGATGAAAAGTTTTAAGACTTGAAACATGAGGGATGAAATTGATAAAACTTGAAACATTAAAGACCCTTTTCGTTAACGATGAGCTGAAACTGTTAAGTATTGCAACCTAATGGATACAAACTATGGTTAACTTTTTTTAACTATATAAGATAAATACTTAATTAGATAAAAATATATTTAAGTGTATTTTTTAATTTAAGATAGTTTAAAAAGTATAAAAGAATACAAAGTATTAATCTTAATAATTTAAATAATCAAAAACTCTTGAAATTAAGAAAACTAGATATTCCCAGGGCGCGCGTTGCTGTGCCAATAATGCACTGTTTTGAAGGAAAAAAAAGATTTAACTAAGAAATTTAATCAGAAATATGATTGTAATTTGATCAATTCATTACATGAGATGGTAATTAGACTAGTAGCCAAATTCATTGCACTCGATAACTAAAAATTATGGTATTTTCTTGCCCTGGTATACCGATGGGAATAACGTTTAGTGTGTGTAGCATCGGACACACATTGCGGTCGAAACATAATGATGAATGGGTGTTAGGATGTGTTTTATTAGTGACTAGTAGGATACCCGAGCGATGCGGCGGCGACGACAATTTATAACGCGTTACTCGTTCCTGTTAGATTAACAATCATCTTGTGATGTATTGTATAGTACGTCTGTTAGTTTTCACATTCTTAACATTAGTGTGGTCAATAACAAACAAACCGAATTAAAAAAGGAAAAGCGGTAGTGTGTTATACTGCTTAGAAAATAACGAAAACCTACCAATATGCTACGTTACGATAGCGACGAAAGAGCGGTCGCTATTTAATGTTTAGCTATGAAAAAAAAGTGTAAGCGCTAGCTGTCTAATAGTAATCTATTAGGCCCTTCCAAATAACCAAATGGGGCATCTTAGTGCATACAATTTTAGTGTTTTTAAAGGTCCAACTATTCACACCTTGAGTTTTTTTAATCCTTTCATTTGACTATTTTAAAATGAAGAGGTGATGGTGTTTTATACTTTTATTCACTGCAATGAATTCAAAACATATACTTGTATCATCTATTTTTATGCCAATTTTAATCTTTCAAGGCCTCCAACACCTATTTTCGTGCCAATTTCAATCTTTCAAACGTGAACTCAATGATTACTTCCAAAGATTTAGTACTCAGTATAGTAATAGAAGCTAAATTTGAAAATTTGATAAACTGAACAATCAATCTAACATCTACTTAGAAATATCAACACTAAAACTCCAAATTAAACAAGGATCCATACTTGTGTATCTAGAAAATATAAACAATGTAAGCGGACAAAACCTAGCTGTTTAAATGCATGATTCACAACTTATAAAGCATTAATACAGCCATAAAAGAAACCAAAAAAAAAAAAAACAAATCCATTTTGACCTTGCTGCTGCGTAACCTGCACAAATCAAATAAAATGAGTCATAAAAGGATAACTACAAGTGTAAGTCACAAAAGTGAAAATACATAATACGTTACTAAATACCACTTAATCACTTTCATCCCTATATAAAATACAAGTATAATACATCTGCAATGAGTTAGGATATATGCTAACAGGTAGGGGTGGTTGTGTCATTCTTATAAAAAAGTTCACATTTATTAAATTAATAAAACGTTCACCAATTTTAAGGTTCTTTAAAAAACCAGATAGTTTTTTTTCAAAGTTCACCATGTGGTTGAGCATGCGCTCCTTAACAAATTGCATATAAAATAAAAGCTAAACAACATGATTTGTTTTTTTCTTATATTCTGTTATAAAACACTAAAAAAATACCTGTAGCAATAACAATAATAAAACATGACTTAACCAAAAGAGTGAAGATGTAGCAATAACAATAATAGAATATCATGTGCTAAACACTCCTTATGTCAGTACTCAGTAACATCAACATAAAGCTAATTAAATTGAGCTTAAGTTACCTGTAACATTTGCCATTGGGAATCGGGCCAAAGAGACACTGGTCAACAACTTTTATAGAAGTTAAGACCCTGTAAACCAACTTATATAGACAAATCTGTTTCAAAAGCGATTCTTAACCTCATGCTCACCATACCACTTATGTTTGGATGGTTGTCTCTTTTGGCATTCCTGTAAAAAAAATTAAGGTCTTCAAGTAAGAAATAAATCATCATATAGTACTTACCCAAAAAATACCACATCAAGTTTTAAGATGCCTACGTATCTTTTGAGGAACTTGTACTCTATATAGATGGTTTACTAAAGGTCTCAAGGTATAGCAAAATATTAGTCAAAAGTGACATGTTTGATCCTATAATAAAGCTAACCAATTTGACTTATTAAGAACACTGAGTGACCATATTCATCAAATCCACACTGTTAAGCATCATAAAATGGATCCCGTTCAATAAAAGAATCCTTTTGACCCGTTTAATAAAGTTGATACTTCAACCCGAACCCCTTTGAACCCGTAACCCTGCCTAATTAAACCTATTTTGGTCGATTATACAACTTGTCCAAGTTGCCATACATATGGGTTATTGGAGATTTAACCAAAAAGGAAACATGTCATAGGTTTGAAATTAGCACGTTCACGCAACCTGAGCCAACCAACTGTAACCCGGAATAAAGATTTACTCATTTTGAACTTGTTCAACCTTGCGATTATTTTGGTCCATTAAACAGCCTGCCCAAGTTGCCATACATATGGATCTGATTTCGTATAAATATAACGACATATTCTAACCATCCTTGTTTCAATTTTACTTAACATGAGTGCGTTGGTTTGGTCTAGTTGACACAGAACTTTTTTTTATTCATCTCTTTAAATATTAATTAGGAGTGCCCAATGTGATTTTGAAATTTGCATACAACATTTTATTCAGTAATAAGAAAAAATTATGATCAAACAGGGTTTGCAAGTAAAAAACATTTCAGATTTGACAAAGTCTCCTGTCATGTTGATATGATCTACCTAGAACATGTGAAGCTTAATATTGTGTTTTTATATGCATTGATATACCTCTGAATTCAGTGGCTTCAAGAGATGTCATAGCTGCTACGACAGATAAACAATTGCTGATTAAGAGGTCTGTCCACAAAGCAAGCAATTTCTTTCCATATTGTGATGTCTATGAGCTCACCACTGCAGTTTTTTTATCTAGTGTTCAGTAATTTTTAAACGTAGGAGCAGATGTATAATCACAAAATGTTTTTATGTCAAGACTTAACATTATAGATTAAGAAAAAGGTTCTTTGAGCTCTTGTGATTATAATTAATTTAATTTATTTTTTTACAAATTCCAACGAAGGGACCTCGCCTTTCTATACCAAACAAAGCCTACAGCTTTGGCCTAATTTTATCCTATTTAGCTACAGCCATACAAAGTTTATAGTTTGGTGCAAATCTGAACTGAGTTATTTAGGGACATTATTTTTGTTCTTTAAAATAATGATTAAGGTGCTGAAAAGAACTAACTGAGAGTAGCTATTAAAACATTCAAATTAATCGAATCAAACGATATGCTATATATCAATGAGAAATCTAAAGTTTTAATTCATAAATCATAGAAAAAGCAATAAAACTAAGATTACATGTTTGTTAATCTGTTTAAATTCCCAATGTAGATCCCTACATGTAACAACAATTCATGATATTAGAAATTTATGTAATATATAGTAATTGAATAGGATAAACTAAATAATCTTATATAGATTACAAAGATCTCGAAACAGCCCACCATTATAATATGATAAGTTAAACCAAGAACCAAATGAAGCTGCAAAATCAACAAAGCAAGAAGTCAGGTTTTCCAATCATAACTCTTTGCTGAATCACATCATTCAGCAACCTAAAACTTGTAAACCTGTAAAGGACATAAGAACCTGATGGAGAAATAATAGGTTCCAGCTCTATCGAAAAACCAGCATATCTGCTCTCGAAACCAAACCTATACATTTCAAAAAGTAACCAACTTCAGTCACAATTATTAAAATCCGAAAGAGCTAGTCATGATTCCACTTAAAGATACTTAATACGGTATATAAAGCTGATCAAACAACATCACTGTGAATGATTTTAAGGATATCGTAAATCAGAAGATGAAAATCAACCAAACCATAAGTAAGAACGAATGAGATCAAAATTATGGAGTTAAAACCTAGATCCTTACCTTGATGGTCTAATGGATAGAAATGGAAACACCAATTCGCCACCAACACCACCTCGATGGTGTTATTTTATCGATAGCAGACAAGGGTTAGAGGTAAAACCTTGCAGTAGCTGAAATTGCCACCCAACCATCACCACTGTCGCACCGCTGAAATTGCCTCTCCGTTGTTGGCCTTGTCGTTAGAGAGGGACGCACTTGATTTATGCGTTTGAAGATTTGAGAAATTCAAAATTTGAAAACCTCAACTGGATCCCTGATGTAGATCGAGATTTGAGGGTGAGTTTTGATCGCGAGCAGAAGTTACAGAGGAGCGGAGGTTTCTAGGTTTCTTAATTTGATCGGGATTTGAATTTTGAATTGGGGGATAGGTGGTGATTCAAGAATTATTAAATCCCGATCATTGAGAGTGTGCATAATGCACTTGTACATCTAGTTTAAATAGGTGTACATGTCTTAAAATTAAGACTTTGCATCTTCTCTCTTATCTCTGTATAATAGTAGTTTGATGTTTGGGGCGGTATGATTCGGTACGTCTTGGGTGATTTTTATTTTTAATTTTTTACATTAGTTGAATGATGTCGTTTTTTGTTTGCTTTGCCGGTCACACAAGCCTCACTCTCCACCTCATCTTCATCTTAATCGACCGCATATCTGTACCACAAACACAAACACACCCTTCGACTATTTCACCGCCTCCAATCCATCCACATCTTGCGTGACTGGATTGTTTCATATGTTTCGCTTGTAGTGTGTATGTTTTAGTTGGATTTATGCCAATCTAGGATCTTTGATGCTTTAATCTGTTCTGGTACATGATCACTCGCCATTTCTTTGCTTGTCAAGGCATTTCTATAAAATATTTTATATAACATAAAATTATGTATTCATAAAATATAGGAGTCGTATAAATCATAAAACAAGTTTTCATAAAATGCAAGAGCAGGATGCATTTATCTTAAGGTTAATTCAAAATTTAAATCTTATGATCATGAAGTTGGGGGTCTCGTGTAACGAAAAATCTCAACAAGATTTGCACGGGAAAGATAAGAAGATGCTTATTTGGTGGGTAATGAATTTATCTAATAGTTAGTAGTAACACTAACGTCCTAATGTTTCTTTATACCACTGAGCTAAGCAGAAGTATCATTTGAAATTCAGTTTTGGTCTTACAAATTGGAAATAACCGTGGAGTGAAAGGTAAAGTCAAACATGACAAAGAATGTCAAGTCATAGTCAACATACAATATGCATGCAAACTTGCTGAACCGCGTAACTGAATATGTTGGAAAGAGATGATTTCACCCGCGCATTGCGGCGGGGAATTATGTTTTCAATATTTCGTGAATTTTATTTACCGTTCAACAAAAAATGTATATGCAAACACAAACTGAGTTTCTCGAGTTTAGGACTAATGTGATTAACTACCATTCCACAACAACTGAAATGGACGACCAAGTCCTTTCAATTCTGCTGCATAATGTCATGCTAAGTCCTAGTTGCCCTTGATCATTGGTCTCAAGGGTTGCATCACAATAGGCATGTGTCATCAGTGAATTGGTAGGAGAAAGAACTTACTCTTTTGGTGTTGATTTTCTTAGACAATATTTAATTACATTCTTCTTCTCATCCACATGAGACACGAGAATCTAAAAATTTTAAAAAAATTAAAGGATGAGTGTATAGGGAAAGGTTAATGAGAAAATCACTCCCTCGTGCGAGAACCAAAAAACCAAAATTTAATAAACTTCAAACATTTATCATTTTTTCATACGTTATTATTTTTTAAAACAAATTGCACCACTGAATCACAAATTTTCTTCTCTTAAAATGAGTATAATGAAGCCATATTAAAAAGGAAAAAAAATTGCGTCATAAAATATAATACTACATACATGCAGTATGATGATAATTTAATAAAATTTTAATACTACATATATGTAGTATAATAATAATTTACAAATTATACTTCTTTAAATTTATATTTGTATTTTTAGAAAAGATTTATTCGAAATTTACTTTATTCTTTTATCTTTTTATGCATATGTGTAATATTAATGTAGTATGTCATACTGCATATATGAAGTATAGTGATAATTCATATATTTTAGTACTTTGAGTTACTTTATACAAGTATACTACATATATGTAGTATACTACAATTACAACGTAAATTTTTTTATTTTTTGACATAGCTTCATTATACTCGTTTGAAAGAGAGCAAAATTTGTGATTTAATGGTGCAAACCATTTTAAAAATAATAACGTATGAAGAATTGAGAAATGTTTGAAGTTCACTTAAGTATGATTTTTGGTTCTCAAATAAAAGTGGTTCTCTCATGAACCATCCCCTAAGTGTATAATCATAATTAGTAAAAAATGTTCAAGTACCTTGATCCTATTCGTTTTGTCTATAAACTTTGAGTTGAATTTAAATGTGTATCAGTTCGGGATACTAATTGTGTTTGGCTCCTTGATAAGAATCTTATACTTTGCACATGACATAGAATGGAACATCTTAACAACCTCATCATCTGACAAATTCAACTGACTCATAACTTCTTGGTAAGTCAATCTTGTCTGATGAGTTGAACAGTAAAAGTGTAGAAGCCTGAATCGGTCAAAGTTAAAGTCATCAGGTCAACTTAACACATAAAAAAACTATTGATCTACTTAAGTGGATACAAATACCATTTATATAGAAAAAGCCTGGCTGTAGCAATGAGCTCCATAGTTTGACTTTTAGGTTCAAACTTGTAATTTCAACCTTTTAAGAATTTCATTTCTTTTTGCTGCAGTAATGTATCAGTTATAAAAATCATTAACCGTTTGACATCAAGAAGGCTTTAAAACAATTCAATCTACAAAAAATTAAATTATGCGTTGAGATGGTCGAAACTCAAAAGCAAGAAGTTATTTCTCCTAAGCTATTTAACGTTTCATGATTGCTAAAGTTGAAGAGAAAATGTCAAGATATGTATATTATATATAACTTAAAAGTAATGTCGGTGGAATCCACTTCCCCCACCGACACACTTTAGTGTATATGTACATTTGTTTGCGGAGAAATAAATATAAGTGTGTCTTGGTGTGCTGGTAACACTTGGTGTCTTAGGGTCTATGTTCTCTTACTGACGCAAGTTTGAAACTTGCTTGGTGGGGTAAATTTTTTTGGTTTTAGTTACCTTCACACCTAATCGACATTTGTTATTTTTTTTCTTTTATATTTCTCTTTCTTTTACTTATATAACTTGATACAACCCCCTTTTTTTCATTTAATTTACTTTTTTTCTATTTGTGAAAAAAAGAGAAAGGACGGGTTGTATAATCTCACTCCTCCCCTATTAGTTGATACTTAAAGGAGGTTTTATCCGGAATGAAAAAATATATAAATAAATAAAAATAAATAAAACTGGTTCACGTAAGAATGGATGTCTTGGTTCACGCAAGACTGCACTTAGAAAAAGGACTTATTAATGTTCAAGCAAGCTTCACCAATACCATTGTGGTTGTTACAGATGTAAGGGGTCGGGTGGTTTATTGGGCCTCCGCTGGTCCGGGGTACAAGAAGAGGACACCATTTGCTGCTCAATTCAATCTTAATAAACAAACTCATTACTTAACTACGTTAATGCCACAGGATAACACGTGTAACGATGTTTAAATACGCCCCGCAACATCCCATTAACGTTATCATACGGTCCGTTGAAACGCATGAGATGTTTTATTAAATGTCTTTGTTTAGAATTCTATGGAATATTTATGTATTTTAACTACGCTTCCATCTCCAAAACCGATCCACCACGACTTAATATTTTTTTTTATTAATACCGCAAGGCGCGTGTTTTTATTGTATAGTCAGGCCGCATCTTTCGGCCGTCAAACGTAAACCGAATTGGTCCATTTTTACGTAAATATATATAATTCTGTCCTATTCTCTCTAATTGGTATGTACTCTCACAATCCTCCTCCTAAATCCCCATTTGGCTTCCGCCATAGAACGCAGTGTGTTCAATCTTCGTATAATGAAGTTCTATTGAGCGGTTTTCTAGATATTCTTATAACACCGCTTATGTGATGTAATAATGTTTTTCGGCTACGCTTCAATCTTCACAATCAATTCGTCGAATGGAGCCGCGAAGCGCGGGTAACTTTTCTAGTTTGGATTCATTTAGAAAACAAAACTATTGAACATTAAACCAATTGTGTGGTAGACTTGAAGAAAATTCTTGTGATGTTATGCAAGCAATATACAATTTAATTTTAAATTGGGCAAATATTAGGAGCTTAACTTAGTTTAAGAATGATATATATCACACAAACAATAACAGAACATGCTTAACATCTTGATTAGAATCACTATTAAACTTTTTTACATATATTTGAGTTCAAATATGTTGTTTTTCATTCGCAAACACACTTTTGTAAGTTTTAACTTCCATAATAATCTCAACTTTTTATGACTTTCAACCTGGCCCGTTTAATATATAGTTAATCCTGTTTGGATAAAAAAAAAACAATGTGACCATTTAAAATACGTTATAAGTCTGAGTGTTCCTCACCTGCCATTTAGAAGAGAAAATGCTAACAACTGCAACTTTTAGTGATAGTAGATCCTTCAAAAGACTGCACTTAGCAAATAAGAGTAACTGTTTAGGTACAAAACAATGCTTCTTCTTATAAGTACTGAATAAGTTACAAAATGGTAGCATTTTAGATATGACAGATTCAATCATGGTCTTTGTAAGTAAGTAATGAGGCTCTAAATCTAAAAGGCATAAATGATAAGCAAATTCAACTTAATTTCATCGAATTGTGATGAGTACTCCGCAAACCTAAAGAAACGAAAAAACCAAGAAGAAAAAAATTAGAGCCCGAATAGGAGAGGTGGTGAACCCTAATCATTTGTCCATGTTAGAATGCAAGAAAAGATATTATACACGTAACGCCACACACAACGGGTATGGTCTTCATCAAATCCTTCTTTTCTTATGTCTGTTCAGAGTTAATGTAACTATGGAAATGTAAATGTAATGTGAACATGTTCATTTTACTTACTCAAATAAATTGAGTAAGAACACATCAACTTTATAATTACAATCTAAGAACCAATCGGTATCAATACTTCACAAAATATCTAAAAACTGAGCTATAAAACCACTGTTTGCACCTGCAGAATTTGTCAGTCACATTTATGAATATAACATAACCACGAACATGCGAAATTCACACAACACAAATTGAGTTCATACGATATTCCCAAATTCAATTTGAAACAAAACCCTCAAAATTAAGTTGAAATCAACAAAAATGGGCATCATAACCCCAAGGTAATAATGCCAATAATATTTGAAATATTCATTCAAATTCATCATTGGTAGACCAACAGATTCAATAAAAACCAAAAATCCAGTGTCTTTCAGATTCACTAGACAACTATTCATGAAATTGATGCTCATTTGATTACAATTGCACCTGAGTACGATCTAAACACAATAAAAGATGAGATCGACATCCACCGACGGACTCCTCGCTTAATGATATTGTATGTGTTACTAATTTTACCATTGCACCTCGATAGATGAAGGGAAACAAAGAAAGTGGGGCTGATTGGCCTCAACTGACTGCCGATAGACGTGGCCGGAAGATGACTTTCGTCGGTCATAGAGCACCACCGTCGCCGTCTTCAGTTTCTCTCTGCATACTTTTCTCTCGCCACAGGTCACCGTCTTCGAGTTCCCTCTGCAACAATAGAACGCATGCTACAGAGCAAAAGAGGCAAAGGGTCAAGGTCGATGTCTGCATCATTGAGCTGTACCATAAGCTTAATCATTTGTAAAAACTGAACTGTAAATTACACACACAACGAAAATTTGCTTTTTAATATATACTAGAAATTAGGACCCGGGCAATGCCCCGAGATCCATAGTTATTTTCAAGTTTTGTTAAACCTCGGTATCATCTAGGCTCAGATCGTTGAAATGCAGAAAAAAAAAGATAATTGCACCCATGACTTCTAAACTTCATTTATAAAACCTCCAAGCATCATCATACCTAAAACAAAAGCCCAAAATTACATACATCTTAGCAAAATCATTGTTAAAACATATAAACATGAAATGATTGATTCAAGAAAGAACTACACAAACATAAACAACAAAATAGGTTTTTGACTGTTTGGTGAAAAGCAATTATGATTATCATATCCATTTTATCAGAAGTAGTTAAAGCAATTAACCAAGATGAACGCGATTTTACCTAATTATCTCCAGCTTTAGCCTTTAGGTGGTGCTTAGACGTGTTTTTTGAAAGTGATTGTTGCAGGTTCAACTATTAAAATCATATTCAATTTCTCAAAACCAGGGATAAGTACCAAGCTAATTAATCTATGCTAACAGTTAATGACGTTGACAATGTGAATTATGGATGGGATTTGACTAATTAGTGTTCAGAATTACAACTAAATTCAATTGAAACCTTAAAGTTTAATCTTTTAACTTCTTTAATTTTTGACCCACCTATCATAATTCAAATGTAAGAAAAAGTAAATGGACTTGTCTGTTTGGGAAGCATGTGGCCATAAGTCATGAAGTTACACTGAAAGTTTGTATTACAAATGCCATTGATTTTCAATTAACAGTTTAGATGCCATTGTTTCTTTTTTCATTAATACCATAATCTTATTAT
>WOUH02048492.1:0-11538 GCA_009936405.2 Stevia rebaudiana
AGAAGATTTGGTTGGCGAAGTTAGGTCGTTAAGCTACCTCTGGTTCAAGAACAGATATGTGCATAAGTCTCTAAAATAGCAGAATTGGTGTAATTTTGTAATTATGTAATCTTTTTGCTTGTTTGTTCCTGCCCGGTTTTCGGGTTTGGGTGTCTGTTCTAATGAAGTTCTCCTTTCAAAAAATAATTAAAAAAAAATCGAGCTATGTGAAAGAAGGAATTTTGAGGAATATTAAGTTAAATTTGTTTTATGGATCAAAAACATCCGAAATACTAGATTAAGATTCTTGACGCAACTTTTCCTTTTCAACTATGTAATGTTTTGCTATCTACTTTCTATTTTTTAGTGAAAAGTTTGCGTGGCTGATAAAAAATATTTCTTTATATATTCAACATAAGTGAACCATTTTTCAAGAGTTTCAAATTTGGTAGAGTGAAGGACGTAGGTAGTTTGGGAGTGGGTATTTCCAGCTGGAGTTGTGGTGTAGGTCACTTGATGCCAGCTTTGTTTGGGAGACATGTTCATTTTAATAATGGTATAGGAAACTGTGCTTGGACTTAAATGTCACTCGATATTTATTTTTACCTGCAAAGTCTGTCTGTAGATCAAGGTTTCCCACTTTTAACCTTTATCTATTTGTACCACTTGATAAGTGAGAGGGTCACCCTCAATTTGTTTTATGAAGATCAATATTATATATAAAATCATAATGTTTTTATTATAATTCAAACATACAAATGAGGTTATTAGTAATCACACGTCACTCGTTTAGATACTTAATTTATTTCTTTTTTAAAATACAAAATGAATTTTTAAGAGTGATATTAATTTGATAAGAAATATGGCGTGTCATTAGGAGAGTGTTGTACGAACACCCTTATTTAACAAAAGCAAAGGCATCATGTTGACCATGTGTAATGGTTAGAAAACTCAAGCATTTGAGTGAATGACCGGTTGTATGGTTAGGGAGTTGAAAAGATTGAGACGTTTTGGTAGTATTTGAATTGATTTGCGCTGAATTGATCGGGGTTTTAGTTGAATTTGAATGAGTTTGGGTTGAATTGGTTGATCTGCGCTGAATTGATTAGGGTTTTAGTACTTGAACTGAACGTTCAATGAACAGTTCGTAAACAGTTTAACGAGAAGTTTGTTATGTTCGTTCGCTTAATAAATGAACAAACATGAACAAGAATATTTTGTTCGTTTAGTTAAATGAACGAACATGAATAAAGGTCACGTTCATTTGTTTGTGTTCGTGAACGTTTGATAATGTATTCATTTATGTTTGTTTACGTCGTTCATTAAATGTGTTCATTTAGTTTATTAAGTTAACTCTATGTTCGTTAAATGTGTGCAAAACTTTGTATGTTTATGATTTTTATATTAAATGTTTATCTTTATATCTATTTAAGCTGATTACATATGTTTTATGTTTGGCATTAAAATTTTAAATTAGTATATGCTCGTTTGCATTCGTGAACCGTTCGTGAACATGTATAAGTGTCTAACCCTTAATGAACAAACATGAACAAGAACTTTCGTTCGATTAACGTTCGTGAACAAGTTGAATCATTCACAAACAAATACGAACAGAGACTCGGTCGTATTCGTTTGGTCCGTTTAAACCCTTCTTAGCTAGATCCACTTGAATCTTGATACAGGATCTATTCGTTAAAACTTTATACTCCATTGAAAATCTATAAAAAAATGAAAATGCGGCAAATGCCTATTTTCGATGCAATCTAAATCTAAATCTAAATCTAAATGTTGGTGCCATTATCGAAATAAGACATATTTTCCGACCATATTCAAAGCGTAACATGGGGGTACACTTCTTAATGTCCCTTGTTTATAAGTTATAACTTAATATATTATATGTATTTTGAGCATTAAAGTTGATATTGATTCTCTTCACCAAATACAACTGAACATGTCAATCGTATCCTATGCTTAAACTGCATGATGCTGTACGCAAGTACATCAAAATGAGAAGTATATATTTTAGACAAATATATATTGTATCTCTCTATTTTTTTTAACCTGTGAAACAAAGTTTTGTAACGCAAAATAATTTATTCTACTACTAATAAAGCATATATTCTAAATAATATCACGTGTTTTTCTTTAAAATCTTTAAGTATTAAACTATTTAAATGGAAAATGTTTATATATATATTGAATTTAAATTTAACTAGTTGTTTCCCACCGCGCGTTGCGGCGGGAAACCCTTTCGACGAACTTTTTTCTTAACTTTAGGCCGTTTTGTCCGACATTTTGTATTCCTCCATGTATGGCCAAGAGAAGCTGCTTCCGAACACCTAGCAACAGTAAAATACATCCATTAGATTCACTAAATTAATTCATAACAACCACATATCCAAGTATTTATCATTACTCATTGGAGGTCCATGTCATATTTACATTAATAGAAAATAAGCTACTGAAACTGATTAGGTACCAAGGATCCATATGGTTACATATTCAATGTACTCATCAGTATATTATTTCCTTCAACAAAGAAGATGTAACATTTACTTGAATATTTCTTAACACATAAATCTTGTGCAAGCATATATAAATGTTGCAAAGGATGAGTTGTAGCTTTCCAGATTCCAAATAAGGAGATTAGAGAAGAGAAACATCACAAACAACATATTTTGTAAATTTTATGCTATGTCAGTCTAACATCACAAACCCCCAAATCATATCCTTTGACCACAAAATTTTAAACCTTTTTTGGTTACCTCAAATAGCGCAGCCAGATAATGATAAGATAAAATCTATTGTTTTGACTAAATCACTCATTTCAACACCATATCCATAATCAAGAAGCATTAAACTATATTGTAATTGCTACTTAGGGGTCCTAGTACTATCATCTTAGAAAGACGCTGAGGTTTGGTATTTTTTACTTGATTAGTGGATGCAAGTGTTTTGAAATTCTAACTTATATATTATTCCCTAAAGATAATGTCTTATTATGACAAAATGAACCAACAAATCGGTTTGTTACCATCAGTGTGAAACCATTTCCAAAATTTATAAGGATGATATGACACCTTTAAGAGTCATACTCTTGAGTCTTGAAGGACTTTGTGCTTTTTATGTCCATTGTCACATTGTGTATAAATGTTCATCTCTTAATTAAGCAAAGAGTAAGATCCAAGAAGCAAACTGAAAAGCCTAAAGATTGAGAACACCTGCAAACACAAAAAATTTACAAAAAGTCAAATATATATATATATACTAGTAGGATACCCGCGCGATGCGGCGGCGGCGACCGTAATTATTAATACGACTCTTATTTTCTGGAAATTTATCAGTCATCTCGTGATTGTATTTTACGTTTGTTAAACTTCTCATTTGTATCATCAATGTAGTTTATATGTGTCATGAGCTTTGCAAGTCTCAAACATATAATAACGAACACACGAATAGTAAAATATATTAGTCATAAATATAGTAATATAAAAATAAATATCTAAACACGAACACATGAATAAGAAAATATAAGTGATAAACATTATAATTTAAAAATGAAAATCTGAGTGTCAACTACCATCATTGAGATGAAATCATTTTTTGTCCCAACCCTTACACATCCAGTGGTTTCATCAACATAGTTCAACCACCTTTATTTGCAACATATACCATATACATAAGTCTATGGTATTCTTTTTCTGTTTGACTACTATAGTCCCTTGATTATCACTTCTTGTATTTTCTCCTCTAACGGAGGGACTGCTGACACTAAAATAATTTAAAGACATCATGGTCACAAAGTTGGTTGGATTATCACTTCTTTGTTGTTGTTTATTTTAAAAATTCAACCGCATTTTTAAAGCTTTTCATACTTTATCTTACAATATTGTTTTTAACCAAAAATTTGTAAGCAATCGACCATGAATCAAGCATGCTCACAAAGTATTAAAATTAGAGAGCCACGTTTTGTGGTTCGACATTGAGAACTCAAAAACAATATTGAAATTGTTATAGCAAGTTGCTCAAACTATTCCTCAAGGATGATTTTACTAAACTTTGCAACAAAACAAAAAAAATCATATAAAAGAAGAAAACTTTAAAGATCTGGAATGTTATTGCAATAATATTTTTCAACTATTTAGAACTAATTATTAACTTATTTATGACCATAAAAATAGAACAAAATAAATACATGTTCACCAAAAAAAATAAAAAAAAAGTTGACATTTAGAATGTTGTTGGAATAATGAAAGTTGGAACAACAAAATATGTGCACGTCAACCTAACCCAACTTTGTCTGCTTTGACAGTACTGACCCGTCTTTTCCTTAATTGGACCCCCTTAATTGGAGCTGCAAAAGAAAGATGCATACTTAGTCTTCAACCATAATTTTATTTAGGGGGCAAACCAAAACACCAAAGTTACCTATCAACCTTGAAAAACATGCTCACAGAATGATATAAGTAACTTAAGACGCATATCAAAAGGTTATCGCAAATAAGAATTCATACAGTGAAGGTCAAATAATGTGTGTTATTCTTATCACCAACACTTATATTTTTGTATATAATGAACTTTTATATGGATTAGCATTCATAGAAGTTCTTCAGTTTGCATTTTAACAATGATAACATGTAACATCAATTAGTACATAAGATGAAGCGTATTTTTTTGAACTATCATTTACCACATACAATGTATTAGTTACATGTAACATCGATTAGTACATAACCAATGTATTAGTTAGTATTACAAAACCTACATCACTGAAAGTATTAAAGTTTTTTTCATATTTTTATAAGTGAAGCAAACTGTAAACAACTAACTTTTCAATTCAATTTTGAAATTTTAATCTTCCTTTAAAATAGAAATTTAATATTTTTAAGCATCTGATCTGTTTGTTTATACTTTATAGTCACCACCTTATTTTATTGTAAGACAATTACAACCCAAATTGACCCAATATATTCTTTACTGTATAAACAAATAAAAAATGAGCCAAATTGACCCAATATAGATATACATATACACCGTGTATATATATATATACATCCACCCTCTCGTTGCGGTTTCATGACATATGCACCGGGCTGCTGAATAGCATTCTTGACAGCATCTGAATCATCCAAACTCCATAATCCAGAAAAGCATTTCCTAAGCTTGACAATGTCATCTTTGTTTTCAATAAACCTACAATATCGTTTTCAAAAAATGTTCAACAATTCCCAAAATGCCCCTATACTTGTTTCGGGTTATAAATCTTTTATATTACCTCTCGAGCACATTCGGTTTTGCAAGCTCCTGTTGAAGTTTCTTGGTGCCAGTTAAAGGATAAGAAATTGATGGGCATTTGATTGCTGATGATTCCTCAATTAACAACCTAGCTTTCCACTCCTACAACATTAAATTAGCTATAAAAAATTAGAAAAAAAATTATATTGTTTCAAAAACCATGAATGGGTTGCATAATATATCAGTTATGCAAAAAAGGATATTTTTCCTTGAGGGTTGCAGTAAGCCATTGTTGGTCATACATGTTTCTTTCTCCAGGTTGAACCACAATCAAAACTACTGCACTGCATTACATAATTATTAAGTCTTTTTAACAGCAAATAATATCCAAAAGTATCTAAAAGATCGGTATGAAAAAAAAACCTTGGATTGCTATACTCTGTCCATGCCTTTGCTAACACCTCAGCAAACTTACTTACCGACATGTTTATTGTAACCTTTTCTGAGTCAAGCCCAAGTGGCTTTTTGTAATGAGAGTAAAATCCTACACGATGACATGTATAAATTAATTAAATAAACCGAACAATTTGTAGTTAATATCATAATAATACCATATAATGAAATAAACATGAGCCACCATAAACGCTTTGTAAAGAAAAATAAAAAAACCTTATTAATCTGATTGGTAAGAAAATATAACCTTAGTGAACAAACCAGTTTCACAAACACTTTGTGAAAGTTCATCTGAAAATAAAATTGCAAGTATAGCTTACCATACCCTGTGATGCATGGAAGTTGAAGCAAGATGGATGACAGATTTTCATCAACTCCAACACCATTACCACAATCAGATCTTCTACATGGTGCAGAATATGGTGTTGATTTTTTCTTCTTGTGTCTGGAGAATAACCAACATTTTTAAACACATGTGCAATAAGATCAGATTAAAGCAAACAAAAATTTTAATTTTAAATATAAAGAAAAAATACATACGTTCCCCGGGAAGCCTCATTGGTTTGCTCCTGTTAACAGTTAATGGAGCCACATAAGCACAAACAAAAAGAACATTAAATTTCTAGAATTACACACTAATCAGTATGTTTTAACTTCTAACCTTATTATCCCGCAAAGAAAAATTCTGCAAAATTTCCTATCATTGTGTTCTCAGATTTAATTTCTCTTCATCTCCATCCAGATATGAGACCTGTATAACTCTAAAACATGTTAAAAGATTTAAAAGCAACAAAAGAAGATTGAAACATAACAAACGATGTAATGACCTTATGCTTCTTGTTAGAAGGAAAAAATTCTTCAATAACACCTTCATGAAACCTACAACCAACATAGAATAAAGGTCGGTAATCTGTATGTTATGTAATATGTTCATATACAGAAATTTTGAATTTCTAATCGAAGATTTCAATGAATGAAGATGTTAAAATAGGACCTGCAATAAAACATCATATAAAGTGCCTCAATTAATTTTCATACAATGTATGCAATAATCTGTGAGTTAGTTAATAGAAACCAATTTTTATAAAGTAACTCAAAAACGATTTGATACTTACAGGAGAAACTCAAAAACGAAATTGATATTACCTGAGGATATTCTCACGATTTGAGATTTGAGAGGAAGAAGGTGAGAGATTTGATATTTGAATTGCGCGCCCATTTACCTTGAATTGCAAAGATTTCTTCTTTCGTGTATACATCTGCAGACCGGAAGAACCCTAGAACGTAGCCAACATCTCTTTCGTTTAAACCTATGGATTGCAGAGAGGAAAGGCGATGGCGATTTCCGTATTGAGATGCCATGTGCCTGAAATTTTAAAAAGCATCCAAACATCATATCGTATTGCGATCCTCTTGAAGTCAGAGGCTTAGGTTTTCTGTGTGATTCTCCTGAATGCCGTATTGCGATCCTAACGCATGTTATAACTATTCGCTTAATCAACTTGTACATCCTGCATTATGTATTGCACATGTCTTAATTTTAAGACTTTGGGTTTTTCTCTTTCTTATCTCCGTATATAATTACTAGCAGTAAACCCGCGCGATGCAACGGCGACAACAATTAACAACACAGTATTCGTATTTAATTAGTTTATCAACCCTCTCGGGGTATTGTATTATAGGTGTAGTCTATCTATGTCGTAAGTTTTGCGGATTTCAAACAAATAAATACTAACACATGAATAAAGAATAACATTCATAAGAGCATCCACATCTCATTCTCCATCTTCATCTATATAATTCGTTAAAAATTATTATATTTTCTCTTATATTCATTTAAATAATATTTTTTTATATTTTTATCACTATATTTTCTCTCTCCTATCGTATTAAATAATATTTTTTTTATACTTTTATCATTATATTTCTCTAATTAAATAATATTTTCCATACCTTTATCATTACAGTTTCTCTCATATTCTCTGTATATACAGATTTAAAAATTTCTCTATCTCTTCTACACTCGGAGCATTCACAGCCCATCCCCCATCTCCATCCCCATAATTTAACAAAAACTCATCATTATTACAAAAATTTAACTACTTTTCAAAAACTTCCTACAACTCATTCCCCATTTTCATCACCAATTCAATTAAATAATACTTTTTATTTCACTTTTTATAATTTTTTTTCTCTCCTCCACTCACAAATAATATTAAATAATAAAATAGGGAATTAGTAGCTTCCCCTAAATATGGGGAATGAGAGTGATTTCCCTATTAATTATAGGGTTGAGGGATAGAGATTGGGGATGGGATGGAGATTGGTTTTTGATAGTTTTGGTAAATATTTAGAGATGGGGTTAGAGATAGGGGATGGATTGTGAATGCTCTCACAACCACTCTTAACCAATCTCAAGAATATAGAAAACTCACTCACATACATATAGAGAACGAGATGTGAATGCTCTAAACCCAATAATTTAAAACTCAAAAATCCAAACACCAAATTAAATATAACCAGTCACAAACATAGTAATTAAATATAAACTATTGAAGAGTTTACTCCTTAATACATCCACTTTAAATTAAGAGTAAAAAGACAACAAATAAGAACATGAATGGAGGTGGATAACAACAAAATTACTAACGGATTTTACATCAATTTGAATTTTACCATAAAAGATAAGTATCAATTTCTTCTTCATTTCTCTTGTTTCGTCCACTTTGTCAAGAAATTCGCCGAGAGGGTACCACTTAGTATTTATTTGCTTTTGGTACAGCTTGCGCCCTTAGTAAGCAAAAGCGCCAAGCCTGTCGCCTAAGGACGCCTTGCGCGCGCCTCAGGTGCGCTTTTTAAAACCAAGCCCAACTTTTGATGATAATGATCTTCAGCCACGAATCCACTATCAGCATTTCAAATGTTTCCAACACATGAGAAACCAAAACCAATAAGCATAAAAAAAAGCAATTAACAAAAATTGAAAAATAAAACCTAATTTATATAGAATAGAAAATTGTGTTTTAACAATTGCAAAATGAATTATATATCAACTGTTACTCTTATCATGGCCAAGATATGTTCCCTCAAGACTGGTTTAGGCTATAACAGGTTAAATGAATTGGGTAACGGGTAAGATGGGTGGTTGTGTTTAGTACAGATAAAAGAAAGTTTGAGTTGACATGTCAAGCTATTTTTTTATCCATTTATACAAACTCTTAGCAGTTAAAAAACCGAAATTGGCAGTCCATGTATTATTTATAAGTTTTTTTAATTATTATTTTTTTCTTTTTTTTTTCTGTTTTCTTTTTTCTGTTTTTATATTTTAAAGCTGGAAATGCATCCTTAGTCATATTCAAGACTTTATCATATGATGAATTTTTATAAATTTATATTCTAGACTTAGTTTATTATAAGTTTTTTTAATTATAAGTGTTTTTTAATTATATCATTGCTAAATACTTAGAAGTTTATTTAATATATTAACTGTTATATATAAAAGACTTAGAGTTTTATTAATTGTTTTTTATAAAAGTCAGATTTAAATAAACTGTTTCAAACGGGTCAAATAAATTGTTTCCAGCTCAGATTTATAAAACTCAGATTTAAAATAAACTGTTTCAAACGGGTCAAATAAACTGTTTCAAACTCAGATTTATAAAACTCAATGATATGTTTCCTTTATTTAACATAGTTTAAGAAAAAATAACAGTCCATGTATCATTTATAAGTTTTTTTTCTATTTTTTTTTTCTGTTTTCTTTTTTCTGTTTTTTTTTTTTCAAATAAAGCTGGAAATGCATCCTTAGTTTATATTCAAGCCTTTATCATATGATGAATTTTTATAAATTTATATTCTAGACTTAGTTTTTTATAAGTTTTTTTAATTATAAGTGTTTTTATATCCAAGAACTAATTTAATTATATCATTGTTATATCAAATCAATTTCTTATATTTGTTGAGTCTAATTACACCTAAACAGTCAGCTTACATGATTCCTTTATTGTAAACAGCTTCATGTTTTCAGTTTTAACACTGGATCATTGTAGTCCATAATTTCTCATTTCTCTTTAAAGCTGTTTGTAGAATACTTAATTACACATTTACACGCAAATACTGTTCTTTTGCAAGTTGAAATATGCTATCATCTCCATGTTTACATGCCAGAATAATTCAATGATATGTTTTCTTTAACTTAAATAGAATTTGACCATTATTTAAATTTTGCATTTTTTACAGAACTTTTATATGACCAGAACTAATTATATCATATGATTTCGACCATTTCTTAATCTCTTATTTAAAGTATAATCTGGAACTCAAATTTAGAAACTGTTTCAAACGGGTCAAATAAATTGTTTCAAACTCAGATTTATAAAACTCAGTTTCATTAAACAAACTCAGATTAATAAAACTCAGATTTTTTAAACTCAGTTTAAAAAAAACAGTTCAAAGGAGGATTTAAAAGCATAGTATGAGGGATTCACAAATGCTATAACTATTACTTAGAACAGAATTAGAACACAGTTTATCTAGGGCATTAGAACATAATTGACCTTTTACAAGAACAGCAAATGAACTCTCCTTTAAAACCTGTTACAACAACCATTGCAGAACATGAATTAATCAATTAAAAGAGAAAGGTTTGCAGAACCATTGCAGAAGATTTGTTTACCTGTGTAAAAACTCCATATCTTTCTTCGGTTCTCAAACAGTTGCTGATTTCTTTAGCTGTGTAAAAACATCAACAAAATCAGTTGCACAAATCAAAAACATAACGAATCAGACGGTTGCAGATTTCTTTGGCAAATGTTCCATAAACGGATATTGAAACTTTATAAACTACAGTGTGGGAACTGTGATGATTGAATTTGAACACCATTAGATGTAACTTTGGGATCAAAAGACAGTTTTCTAATCTGAGAGATGGAGTTAGAACAATTTATCTGCATTTTCTACTAATACTCACTGCAGTACTTATAATGTTCATTGCTAAACTAATTAAATGTCATATATTTGAATCAGAAAAAATCGGTTCAAAGCTATTGCATAAATGAATCAAGAAATCGATTAAAAATGAAAAACAAAACTAAAATGACCTGTAATTCTCGCTTCAAACCAAATGAATTGCGAATGAAGATCAACAAAGATGAAGATTACCTTTATAGGAGTAAGATTTGAGGTTCCAGATTTGAATATTTTGAATCGGGGCCAAATCGTGAATCCCTCTTTCGTGTATGAGAGATTAGGAGCGAACAATCCAAGAAAGAATTCCTGCTTCTTTTGTATTCCAGATTGACCACCCTTTCTTGGTTGTATTCCAATTAACCGATTAGGGCGAATCTCGATTGCTCAAGAACCCTAGGTTCTGAGAATTGCTTCTTTAGGGCGATTCACTGCGATTGCTCTTTCTTCACGATGCTTCACCTGTTGTACATTAAGCATGGGTGTTTGTATCCTTAGATATATGCATCAAGTGTTGTACATTGTGCTTGATGCATATATCTTAAAATTAAGACTTAAGGATTTTCTCTCTCTTATCTTGATATATAAGACTATCCGGTGTGGGCGTGTTCGATGACGGCGACGCCCCCCCCATGACGGCGAAACACCGCCCCGCGGGGCGTTAGAGGGGCGTTATAGGGGCGTTATACGTGGAGGCGTCGTCTGGGCAACGGCGTGATTCAAAGATTTTAACGTTGGATTTTCTCGTTTTTTGTTCCATTCGACCGTTAACAATTAAAAAAAAAAAAATTTCTTTCTAAAATACTATATATATATATACACTCATTTCTTTCTTTCTTTCTCTCTTTATCTCTTTCATTCAAATATCATTTCTCTTCCATTCAAATCCCATTTCTTTCTCTCTAA
>WOUH02048502.1:0-11538 GCA_009936405.2 Stevia rebaudiana
TTTTTGGGGGTTTGGGTTATTGGGGTTTAGGTTTTTGGGGGCGGAAAAGAGTTCGACGAGACGGTTACATCGCCGATAAAATGAGTTTAATCGGAGTTCGTTTGAGGCGATTATGAGGTCTTTTGTAATTCTTTTTAAGTTTATTTGAATAAGCCCTCTATTTAAAATAAACTTACCATATTTTACATTTCATTCTCAAATGTTTTAAAAAAAATAACGTTCAACATATTTAATCAGATGAAATGATTCGACAAGACGGTTCTAACGCCGCTTGAAATGAGTTCAATTTGAGTTCGTTTGAGTCGGTTATTAAAATATTAAAATCTTTTTTACTTTTCGTGCAATGAGAAGCCTTCGTATTTGATCATGACTTTTACTCTTCGTATATGGTTTGTAAATGTATATACAGTAATAATGTAGGGCTAAAATATCACATTTTCAATGTATTAATATTGACTTTGAAATAAATATGTGCAAGCGTACGCAATACCCACACACACTGTTGTAAAAGCTCATAAAACTTTTTGAGTAGTTGACAAGTATTCATGTATGTGTCGAGTGATTGCTAAAAAACCATGAGTCTGTTCCAACTAGGCCTTATACTAGCTATTTTTCGGTTGACCGATTCTTACATGTATGCATGTATAAGTTTTGTTAATATAAAAAGAAGAGAAAAAATCTTTGATTAAATAAATCAGTGATAGTGATATTATAGCTAGAATGGTTTCACATCAATAATTTAAGGCGCTAGAGAGGTAATTTTGGACTACGTTTCGTTTTCATGACATTATTTTCTTAAGAGAGTTACATAAGTTTTGTTTTATCTAAAAAGAATAAAAAACGGTGAACTTTTGATTAAATATATCAATGATAATCTACATCTAATAAAGTATTTTAAAAAATGTTACATGACATTTTCTTATATTTTTAGAATTTTTTTATTATTTAAATTAATTAGATTAATATTTTGTATTATTTTATACTTTTATTTTATCTTAAATTATAAAATAGATTTAAATTTGTTATTATCTAACTAAGTATTTAACTTAAATATTTAATGAAGTAAACTACATTTTTTATCCATTAGGTTTGCAATACTTTATATTGTTAGTCCACCGTTTATAGATACGGTCTTTAACGTTTCAAGTCTTATCAATTTTCACCCATAAGGTTTCAAGTCTTAAATTTTTTCATTTCTAACTTTTCTAATCTTAAAAGTTTTCGTTCCTTACGTTTCAAGTATTAACATTTTTCGCCCCTCACGTTTAAGGTCTGAACGATTTTCGTCTCTACCTAAAGTTTCAAATCTTAACAGTTTTCGTCACTAACGTTTCAAGTCCTAACAGTTATCTTCTGCTAAAGGTTTAATGACAAATATTGTTAGGATTGTAAATGTTATAAACGAAAACTATTAAGAGTGTATTAAAACTGTTTAATTCTTGGAAATCTCATACAGGAAAACCGCACTTACTTTATTTAGATTTTAATTTGTATAATTATCAACTAAAATTTGGAACATATATTAAGAAAAATTCTAATGAATATATTTAAAATTTTACATAATAATTTGTAGTTATAAAGGTGTCAAACATTTATTTTTTAAGCGTTTACAAAATAATAGCCTAATAAATATATGCAATATATAATTCAGTGATAAAATTTTAAATATCAATTATGTAAACTCGTGTAATACACGAGTTTTAAGCTACTGATATTATAAAATGGTGTGACATCAATAATTTAAAGACATAATCAGTGATCAACATATATTTATCCTTTTCGTTTTTTATACATTTGGTTTCCTAACCTCAAAGGCTTTGGAGTTTCTGAAAAGAATTCAACGGGCTGCGCATAGTAATATCTCGGCTCACAAGAACGAAACTTTGTTTTTAGTATGATTGATTTTGATATTCAAAAATGGGTGACGGCGCAATACCATCATCCCAATTTAAGGTAAGCGGACCTAATAATAGTGGTTTGTCAAAAACACAAGTATTAGCAATTTTTTAAATACACGTTTGAATGCTTTCAGCATGAAACGATTGTAATCACTATGTCAATAGAATGGGCTTAAATGTGTAACAATAATCAACTACATATTTTGATGAGAAAATCACCAAATGAACTTTACAACCCTTTAACTTAACTTGATTTTTGTTGCGATTCCACGCTTCAAAGGTCTGTTTCAAGGACACGCATGCGAAGATAATCTGAAAGCGTCCCATAGATCCGTTGTAAAACATTGGAGTCAATCTTTACCCAAGAATTAAGCATAGTCGGGGTTAGTGTTGACGGGTGGCAAGGTACCATCAATATGATAAAAGAACCTCGTAAGTTGAAATAATTTAACCCACGGCTAAAAGATTGATTTGGTGGCAACTGAAGTTGCAACAGCTTGTATAGGCACACGGCTAAAAACAAATATATATTATTTAACTAGTTTACTGACTCGTATACTACACAGAGGTTTATCAAAAATAAACATTACAACCCACTCATATGTAAAAAATAGAAATTGGATTTTATTTGTCTCACATTTTGCGTATTAGCCGATAATAATCATAATTGGGTTTATTATCGACCCCGTTGGAATTATTATTGACCAACAGGTAAAAATGTTGGACCAATTAAACCAAATTTCCAAAAAAAAAAAGATACAAATAAAGTAAACTTTTTTAAGTTTTATAAAAATGAAAAATAAAGTAAAAAATGTATTTTGTTGCAATAGATTAATAATGTATTATCGTCAAAAAGATTTTAAAAAAATTATAAAATTAAAACAATTGAGATAAATATCTCATTTAATGTTTGTGTAAAGCATGTCATATGCACACTTAAAATATGTTCCAATCATTAAATATCAAATAATATATAATTTAACTAAGAATGATACGTGCAAATTGCCATTTTTTATTACAGAGAAAATATACAATTATGATGAGAAAACTACGAAAACTCTATCAATTCAAACAAATAAGAGGGATACACAATCAATAATAATTACATAATATATATGCAAATATATTTTCCTAAGTAAGAAGATAAAAATGGTAAAGGATACAAACCAATAAAGTGGCCCTAAAGAGTTCAGAGATCCAACATTATTCTCATCTCATTGTTGGATAAGGCCCTTTGATTGCACAATTACACACACAAGTTACGTACTTTATGTATTGAAAATAAACAGATTACAAGAGATTGATATTAAAAGCACTACTGCTATCTTATATATATTAAACAAAACAAATAACATGTGCTAAAATAAACCCACGATCTCCTTATTTTTCTCAATAGCTACCAACGTTCTTCAACAGATACTCCATAATACTTGGTCAAACCTTTACCAAGTCTTCCATAAACTTTAACGTGCACAAAACTGGATCCAATAACCCATTCGACCCATGATTTGCTTTACCCGTGACCCGTGAACTAACCCGCGAACAACCGATTAACCCAACACTCATTTTTTATTCAAAGAAAAAAATCAAGCATTTTTAACCGTAAAGAAAAAACGAACAATAACATTTATTTTTGGACATCTACGTTATAGAATGCAAATAGTACGTTTTGTGAAGCGACAACATGAGATAGTGAAGGCACCCACATACACACTCGATGAGCTTTTTCTTCAATTTAATTACATATATATTTGATGATTCATTAGTAAGGAATCCATCTTAATTATCTAATCTAAGAATCACTTGAATAGGTTTTTGAGGATAACCACCGTTGGGTCAATACCATACTTTCTTTAGGCTTGTCATGTGGAATTAAATGTCCTGCGCCCTGTATACCATATAAATTCATTATACACGTTTCTCAAGTATTGTTAGAGAATGCGATTTAGTAAACACAAAAACACATTCTTGGAAATTATCTTAGCATGGTTTCAAAATAGTAAATATTGGCCAAATTCAAGTAGTGACGGTTGTTGAACTAACCTTAACCGTAGCATATGTCAACGAATAACTGTTTTGTGCGTATTTCGTTTCATACCTGCAAAAGGAAATAAAAACTGTAAGAGATAAAAATATGATTTTGTGTAGCTTTAGGAAGAATAAAACAATTTCTAATATGAGCTTTCATTATTCTTTCATTCATACAAGTTTACAACACCTTAAAAAAGAAACTTTCAGCCTTTAACTTTTCAATAATTTAACCTTTTCATCAAACTTTGACTTTCAAATATTTAATTTTTAAAAATAGTGAAAAAGTCAAACGAATGTTTAAAATTTTTGAAAAGACAAACAATTGTTCAATGCATCTTTGATAATCTATTTGAAGTGTGAAATTAGACTGTGGGTGGTATGGAAAGGCATGACCCTAGATTTAATAAAATTAAAAAAAATAAAATTTATGGAACTGAGTCATGATATCATACCCTTTGACTTGACCATCAATATAGTATGGTTTCCATGGTACTTCAACATTGAGATTAAGAGACGTTATCCATTGCTCAACACCAACATATGGAAATGTAAGATCGTGATCACCACTAGCAATCAGTAAAAACATTTTATACAAACACATTTAACCTAATATATACAAATATAAGTTTATTAGAGTTTGAGACGAAAGGCAATGTTATATACCTTACTACCAAAGCGTGACAAGTTTTATTGGAAAGTTTCTTATGATAGGAAAGACTACTAAAGATGTCGTAAGAATAACAAATTGTGTCATCCTTTCCTTGATGGTAATGCAATGTCTCGTTGATCACGATCCATTTTCCAATCATTCCCTAACATAAAGAATGATGGACTGAGATATGATGGTAGTTTGAGTTTTTAAATATATGAAAATAAACAAAATTGATGGCATACTTGGCGAATGTTGAGAGCTTGTTGTACGACTTCTGTGTTCGCCCATTTAGTTAGAGCCTTGGTAAAGTCGCTCTAAAATGATCAAATTGAATACTTTAGTTTCACTAGATTTGCAAAAGGAAATACCCAAATAACACTTTGTTGGTAATTTTAATATCAACAATGATTTTAGAATATTTGATTAACTTATTAATTGAAATAATAAATTTGTGATAATCGAGTTAAATGATAGGAGTGATGCTCGTTTAACATTGACGTTATTAGGCTTTGTATATAAGATTGGGCCTTTACTAGACTAAATTGATTTGGGCTTTTAATTATTTATAAAATTAATTGTGCTTAATTGTATAGTTAGTCATAGGGGTGTCCATGGGTCGGATTGGCTTGGGTTTTGGCTAAACCTAAACCCAAACCCAAATTTTGGGTTTTAAAATATGTAAACCCATTTGGGTTTTCAGGTTTGGGTTTTTGGGTTTTCGGGTTTCGGTTTGGATTCGGATTTATTTCGTGTCTTCAACTTAGCCAAAAAAATTAACATATATTCAAATGAAAATAAGTGTATCATTCCAAAACAAAATTTTATATATATAAATAAACACTTTCAAAACAACCTAAACCAAGAAAATATATTTTTGAGTTCATAACAAAAATCAAGTCTTAAAAACTAGTTTTTGAATTATAAAAGACAAAAAAAATTAAAACGAATGCATCATTCTAATCTTCATACATTCTTTAATCATAATCTTTATCTTAATCCATAAGGTCGTTGAAATCTTTTACTTCGGGTATTTCCGGTATTTCGGGTTTTAGAAAATTCAACCCAAACCCGTCGGGTTGCTTTGGGTTCAATTATTAAGGTTTGGACTCTTCGGGTTTTTCATATTCGGATCAGTTTTTCAGGTTCATGCACTTACCTAGTTGATTGGGTGTTATTTATATATAAATAAATCATGTCTCTGGGCTCAATAAAAAGAATAGACAATGATTTGCCGATAAGAACATTCTGTTCTTAAAATCTCTAGAACATACGCATACGGTTACATGCATCAGAGGGGTCTTTAAGATTTCAGAGTGTGCAAGAGGTGCTATCGTTCAGGGTCTGATTCTTAAGAGGCCCAATCTTTTCCATTTATTATATATATTACAATCAAATTATTTTTATATCTTGTTAATCCCTTTAATCTAGTAACTTTAGGAGCTTTAACTCAATTACAATTTATATATATGCTTATGAACTTATAAACTCAGTAAATGTTAACCCAATATTTGTGAGTATGAATATATTTATTTAAAAAACATAAATTCGGGCCCAATCTTTCAGAGTTAAGCTATTGATAATTTTTATATATCGATTATTAAGTTTATCTCAAAGATCGGTTTATTTTTCTCGCCCCGGGCCCAAAAATTTTTTGTGTTCTCGGAGAAGGCCTTGGCAGGCATCCATGGAAGAACACAGAACTATCAAAATCAAATTTGAAAATAAAGTTTGAAAAAAGCTGAGTTCAAGCTCGAGTTTCCATGGGTTAAACGAGCCAACCTTAAGCCTAGACGAACTCGAGTTCAGCTTGGTTCGACTCGTTTACACCTCTAGACATACACATGAAGTAGAAAGAGAAAGAGAGAGAGATTACTTCGCAATCTAGCATCGGATCATTTTCATCGCAAAATGGTTCCAGAATGCTTTCGAAATTAATATGATTTGTGCACTGCAAGTTGAAATTTGTAGCATTATATCAATATGTTTCAATACTTGTAGTGTTCATTATTCTCACCTCCTCATAACTTTGAAGACTATCTGAGCATACTGAGTTGGCTGAATTAATGTCAACATAATTACCATGGCAACTATCAACGGCTGACTACAAATCATCAAAGTGTCATAAATAAGAATAAGCATTTGCATGTAGAAAAAAGTAAGCATCCTGAATTTAGCCTATATATAATATATTACCAAAGTAGTACGATCACCTTATAAATATCATCTGATATAAGTGCCATACGATGAGCATATTCCAGTCTTGAATTGAAATCAGTGAACTTATCAGTGAGAGGACTGTTTAGAATATAGCCCTACATTACCAAAAAAAATAGTAATTATATTGTCACATTTCTTAAGTAACAATGCCGCTATATTCTAACTAAACTTTTATTGTTGAATTTCAACATCCATGTCCATGTCCAAGAAACATTATATAATGACAATGGTTTTGGTTTTAATACACAATCTCGAAAAAACGCAAACTATACAACGTTAATCACATATGCATTTAGAAAGGGTTTAGACGTGGCACCGGAGACAATATCAAATGTATAATCATTTTGGTAAAATAAATCATGGAATTCCCAAATAAAAATTATTATTATTTAGATAAATAAGAATAACTTTTGATATTGGAAATTTCAAACAACCAAAAAAAGTTTTAATTTTTATTGGTAAACGTTTATTCACTTGTCTAATATATAATTGAGGCATATATTAATTTTTTTTGGAAATCAAGTGTATGTATACGTATATGATTGTACTATTCTATTATAATTTCTATATCTCTAAAATTTAGATGGAAATTTATTTGAATATAAAGGCTAATCCAAAACCATCGAGATTTATTTATGTAATTGTAAACAAATCAAAATTCAGCAAATAATTTGTGAACCGTTAAAGTAAAGTCTGTTTATATTTGTTCGTTCAATAAATGAGCGAACATAAATAAAAAAAGTTGTTCATCTAGTTAGATGAACGAGCATGAACAAAAATCATCTTCATTCATTTGTATTCATGAACGTTCTATAATTATGTTTTTATTAATGTTTATTAACGTTTGTTTTTATGTTCATTCACTAGGTATATTCTCTATTTAAAAAAAATTAATGTTTAATTTATTACCTTAGTAAAAAAACTTAATCATTTGAAGTTTTTATCTTACTAACAACTTAGCCAGTAAAACTTAGATTCGATACATATTAATTCTAAGTTGTGTTAGTGTTTTGTTTTTTGAGAGAATTATGTTTATGATTTTATTTCAAGCGTTTTACATTATATATATATAAAATTAAGGTGATTATATCTAATATTTGAGATTATGTAAGTGATGTCATCATGAAAGTACTTTTATAATAATGCTTTATATAAAAAGAAACATGTCAAATATAACCAACTTTTAGGTTTCTCGTATCTTTTTTTTTTCAATAACGTTACTCTTACTTAATTTTGTTCCAGTTAAATCCATATACTTTAAAAATTGTTGTATGTTATAAACTTGTGCTGTAAAATAAAATAAAACATGCTTGAAATCATAACAAATTGTTTCCTTACGATAGCATTATACCATTAGGCTCAAGCCCTTTGGTAAATCATAACAAATAATTAGGCAGTTTATTTATGGCTTAGAAGGTTTAATAAATTACTTGGATGTTGACTGCTGGTTTATCCCCTCGCTCGTTACCTATAAAATAATGTGAAAAATATACCGGAAATCACAAACTCATCTGTCATCATATAAATGAATAAAAGGAAAAATATAACATATATCGCATGCACTCACCTTCATATAAATCTAGAGTGACTTTGGGGACAACAATGCCAACGTAAGACATTCCGGAAATATATAAAGGATTCCTTATAAACTTGGGATGGTCCATTAGAAACTGTTCATTAATGATTAAACGATTATATAAATGTCAAACATCTTTATATACAAAATGTGCCTTCATTTCAAAACCAATAATAAATTAGGAATCGTAAGTCATTTAACGCACTTTCAGGTTATATGTTCAAGAAAATACAATGTCAAGTATAATGGACACAGTGAAAATTAAAAAAAAAAAGATAATAACGAAGATTAGATACAGTAAGTTAAAAGTTTTTTAGTTTTCTTTTTATGTCCCAAATCATTGTCATTGTGTTTTTCCTACGGATCATTGTGTCTTTCTTACATGTCATTGTGTCTTTCCAGCTCGACAATGGTGTTAAGGGAAACACAATATCAATCAAAATAGCATAATGACGAGTAGGAAAAACAAGGATTAGACACAATGAGTTAAAAAAAGATTATGTTTTCTGTATCAATATTATATTTGTTTTAAAGATAAAAAACGCTCGTTTAAAGAAGAAAAAAAACGTTTGTTTTAAAGATAAAAAAACGCTCGTTTTTTTTTTAAGATGAAAATGTTATGAACGTATAAAAAAAAGTTGAGGGTCGTAAAAAAATTAATAAAAGTGGTCATTACTAAAAATACTTTCAAACAATTTTTCCTAATACAATTTTATCTCAAGCATCATTTATAGATCTAATCATCTATAATTATTGGTACCTTTCTTAAAATATGTATCTTATTTAATTGAACATTTTACTTATATAATAAGGGTATGGTTATTCTAAATATGAGCTTATTTTAAAAAGGGTAAGAAGAATTTTAAAAATCCTATAAACCTACTTAAACGAACACCGGTTAAATTCATTCCAGTAACGTTGGAACCGACTCGTCAAATCGTAAAGCATAAACCCTAAATCTTAAACCCTAAAGTTAAAACCTATGGCTAAACCCTAAAAAATGACAAGGAAGAAGACTCAATGAGCTAAAAACGTAAATTTTAAGCTTAAAAGCTAAACCATAAAGATAAATTAAATGTCAAACCCTCAAATGTGAAACCTAAAGCTAAACCTTAAAAGCTAAACTCTTAAGTCAAACCATACAACTGAACGCCAAAAGCTAAACCCTAAAAAGTTAAGATCGTAGAGTTCGACAACACGGTTCTAACGCCGCTAAAATGAGTCGATCGAAGTTCGTTTGAGATAATTATAACGAATAACATGGGGTTAAAAAATGATTATTACACTTTCAGTTTGGTGCAGTGGCTTGGGCCTTTGGCCTTTTTTAGGGAGATCAGGAGTTCGAAACTCACGCAGGGTCTTACATTCATAAGGCTGATTTCCACCCGAACGGTTAAGCATAGATACCATGTTCCGTTCTCATTACGGCTTTAACTTCTGGGATCTGTGGTCTATGCTCGCATCACATAGGTCGGTCGGGTCTGTTAGCCGTTCAAAATATATATATTAAATAACATGCAATCTAGTCGATTTAAGTCATAAACGAGAAAACCAATGATCTCTAGCTCAACTGGTTAGGGTGAGGTACTCAAGGCTTCATAAAAATGGGGAGGCCTTGGGTTCAAATCCCACCTGAGACAAAGTTTCAGGTTGGGTCAGGGGGGTTTTCCCACAGGGGTGAGTTTCCTCCTTGATTGTGTTATTGAGTGAGTCAAGCCTAGAGCGTCAAAATCAGTATGGACGGTTGACATCCCATCTGAAAAATGCTCACTCAAGTATTTGGGGTGATTCCAACCGATGTTAAAAAAAAATGTAATAAACGAGATTTCATTTACCTGTTTGTCAAGAAAAGGAAATATTAGCAGCCTTTACTGACCACGAGAAAAGAAAATTCTGAAAAATAAATTTAGTATTTAATAAATATGGGAAGGTTCAAATAAAAATACTTTTATTGTACAAGAACTAAAAAATCATAATTTTAGTATATTTCAGATATTTCTTATTTTTTTATGTCATTATTTTTTTAAAACAGTTAAAATATTGAATCACAATTTTTTTTATCCTTACTACGAGTATATTGAAGGCATATTAAAAAGATAATAAATTACGTCATAAAATGTTTAATACTACGTATATTTGCAAATATTATCAACCTTTATTGACCTTGGTGAAAAGAAACTTTAGTATTTAATTAGTACTATATCATATTAGTATTATTGTATTTTTTAAATGGCGTTTTTCCTTAAGTTTATCTGTCATTTTTACGGCTTGTAAGTAAAGTCGAGTAGTTGACTACCTGACCTTCGTTAGAATCCACGACGACACCAGATGCGCAGGAACTCCGTAGAATGGATAAACCTTCGCCTCCCCCATCAGAATCGAACCTGGGTTAAATCCAAATTTGATTCATCACCTGATATCTTTTAAATCCCTCAGATTGATTCGAACACACGACCTCCACATTGGTTTTGAAATAAACATGTGCAAGTGCACTCAATACCCACACACACTGTTGTAAAAGTTTATAATATTTTTCGAATACTTGGTGAGTACTCTCGTCAATGTCGAGTAATAGCTAAAAAAAACCTGAGTACGTCTTAACTAGGCCTTGTACTCTCTACATTTTAGTTAACAGATCGTTGGATGTATGCATGTATAAATTTTAATTTATTAAAAAGAATAAATAAAGGGTAAATCTTTAATTAAATAAATCAATGGTACCGGTATTATATAATGGTGTCACATCAATAATTAAATTAAAGGAGCTATAGAGGTAATTTGGACGTCTCCTCGTCAAGTGGCTGAGTTTTTTTTTTTTAACATCAAATTTTACCTAAACCTAAATCCTAAATTACACCCATAATACACATTTATTTGGGATAGAACCCAAGACCTCCCATTCTAAGAGCAAGCCTCTATCAAGTGGGCTAGTCCTACATTGGCCGTAAAGTGGCTGAGTATTGTCAATTTCGTTTTCATTACATTATTTTCTTAATAAAATTACATAAATTTTGTTTTATGTAAAAAGATTAAGAAACGATGAACCTTTGATTAAGTATCAATGATACTGATATTATTTTTTTTTTTAAGGTATAGTTCAACGGCAATCTTGCAAATCCCTAAAGCTCTCGTAAACCGAGAGCCCCGAGTTCGAATCTCGCTGG
>WOUH02048533.1:0-11534 GCA_009936405.2 Stevia rebaudiana
GGGGTGGTGTGTGGTGTGGTGTGGTGTGTGGGCTTAGGTTTTTGAGGGCGGGAAAGAGTTCGACGAGACGGTTCCAACGTCACTAAAATGAGTTCAATCGAAGTTCGTTTGAATCGGTTTATGATTTTTTTTAAATCCTTTTTAGCTCTCTTAAAATAAGCTCCCTATTTAAAATAACCTTCTATTGGTAAAAGTCTCAAAAAGAATATGTGGCTTTAATTATATGTTCATAATGAACATTTGTTTATGTTTTATTGGCTTGCTAGTATGCGTGTTATGAATATATTTGTTTGTTAGAAATATCTATCTAATAAGTTAGTACTAAAGATCGACTTATGCCAGTTTATTTGTTAATTGTAGATGATTTTTTATTGAATTTATATCTTTATTCCCATGGGTGTTTGGGATGGCAGAAATTCAAACTCGAAGCCACGGATTTTAGCAATTAATTAAATAAAATTATCCTTGCCGTTCAAAATAAAAAAATAAAAAATTAGGTATAAGAGTCGTTGTAAAATTTTTGTCATGAGTATTGGGTTAATTACTAAACTCGGTCGCACACCCGTCTATCCACGTCAAAACCAAATAATAAATACATCATGTAAATTCATTAAATATTATTTCGTGGTCGTTAGAAAATAAAATTTAGTATTTAATATATTCAAATTTTATTTTTTAAAAGCTAAATAATACCCATTTTTTGAAACCGCCAATTGCCATCCCAGCCTAAGTTATCTCCATTATTTGAAAACCGTCATATTGCCGAACAGACATTTTTAACTGATAATATTTTTTTTAATTTATAATGAGCAGATAAGTTGGCAAAATTTTCACCCGAAATGGTATCAATATTATTATAAATAAAAACCAAAAAGTAATAAAATTGAAAAAGTGAATATTAATACTACCAAACCTTTTTTCTCGGTTGGAGTAGAAGGAATTTGGGTTCTCAGTATAGAGCTTGAGAGTTTCACCTATGTACGGCCAACCCATTGAACCTGGTGGCAGCCGGAGTTTCCCTGGTGGCGTCCGGTGGTGGCTCCTCCGTATGAGATTATACACAAATATCAACAGACAAAGTAACGGTAAAAGGGGAATTATAGAGTTTGGTGGTGGTGATGGTGGTGGATGATGTGATATTGCCGGCGGCAACACGACAGAGGTCGGTGACGGAAGCATGGCGGTGTTCGGAGAAATGAAGATTAGGTGATATAAGATTTGCCGAATTTGAAGCAGGAGAAATTGGAAATTAGTTTGATAGTTTGATGAAGTTCGGGGTGGAAATGAAGCATTATATAGGGGAAGAGGTTTGTTTGCGGTGGGGTAGGGTACTACGGTGACTGATTCAGATATATGGTTGTAAACTTGTAACAAGATATTCAACGTTATTTAATATTTACTTATTTTTAGTGTCTCTGCAAAATTGGATTAAATGGAAATATCAGTAGTGTAGGAGTTAACGTCTGGTGGTAAGAGATGAGTCTCCTAAGCGGTGTTTAGGATTACGTTTCAAAACGACTTATTAACTTATTGTCTTTTTAAAAAACAATAAAAAACCAAAGGTAAATAAAGTTTGCCGTTTGAACTTTGAAGTAGGATAGAAGTATCAGTCTTTTTAAGCTTTCAATCCACTGTTTATTACACTTGATTACCTTAACGGGTAGGAGTCAGGTCAATTGTTAAAACCATTTGAAGTTGAAATGATGAATTTCATTTTAAGGTAAAAAGTTGAGGCCATGTCTATCCAAAGTTAGGGAAAAAAGGTTGTGGCTAAAATAAAAAATAAAAATTACCTCTTATTATAGTAAAACCTTTACAAATTAATAATGTTGGGAATGATATATTTTATTAATTTAGAGAGAGATTATTATATCGATAAAATAAAAAATAATTAATTTATATTGTTGGCTTATATTCGTGAGCATAATGAATGTTACGACGTTCAAAGCATTGAAGAAATTATAGTGAACACCGTTCAAAATCCGGTTGATGATGATTCAGTACCTTTGGAACTGGTAAGAAGCATTGCAAGTGACAACAACTCTTCACAACTTTTTTGTTGCAGTACGATAATACAGTTGTCACACCCCCAAATTTCCACCAAGGATGACACCGCAAATGAGGGTGTGACGACTGGCAGGATCAAATTCATCGATCATATTGAACGACTCGAGACATGCAATTTAACAAAATACGTTCTTCCATTCAATATGATAACCGTTTCAATACATTCAGAGTTGCGAAAGCATAAACGTTAGTGCGAAAACTTATAGTGCAAAAAAGCACCATTACAATACATAAATAAGTTCTAAAATTTTAAAAATAGTTAATGAATGCAAGACTCCTCGTATAACTCCTAGTTTTATCGTGCATCCTGATTTCCTGATAAAACATACTTAAAGTGTCAACACAATGTTGGTGAGTTCACAGGTTTGTATAAACAGTGTTTCGAAGAATAGTTTCAAATGATAGTTTTAATAAGTTGCAAGTTTCAAGTAGGTTTGTTGGATCATATTCAAACATGCATTAAAAGAATTATAGCTAGTCATATAATCACATTACTACAGTGACCCGACCCCGAAGCTGACAATCTTTTGCCTTATTGTTGAATGTCTACGCCGACAACAACCTTTTATGTAGGCCAATATAGCACCATGTGTGACCCTGTCACCGGAGTGGGACTTGTCAAGTCCAATAGTACTATCACATATTCCCCCGCTACAATACACGATTAACAGTTCGATATAATGCTAAGGACTTTATGTTGCGTAAAAGTTACACTAAGTAATCGTGAGCTCTTAATCAGTCAAATATATCCAAATATGTTTGCAAGTAGTTTATCACCCCAAAAGTTGAAAACAGTTAAAACAATAAAGTGAGGCTGCAAAGTCACAGTTGTCAGTTGTTGCTGTGATGAATCTGGAGATTGTTTGAATTATGAATCCCTACCGATTCCTACAATATTAAGGATATGTTTGAGTTGTGTTGACCTTCCCAAGTTCAAGTGTTATATATTTTTTATTACACTTAGTGAATTCACAAATTCACGAGTTTATAATTTTACGTTTTTGGGTTTGGTTTTCATTTGGTTATGTTTTGATCATTTAGGTGTTTGTATCTTCTCAGTGGTTTATTTAAGTTATAAAAACTAACTTATATTATTTTCTCAAAATATGTTATAAAGTCTTAAAATATATTCTAAGTATTTTTATAAAATCCCAACAATTTGATCTAAATAAACTGTTATTTTTCCGATGAACACCCCTAACTATCGGTATGAGTGATAGGATCCCATTAGTATCAAGGTTTCTATCCGAGATTTTCATGCGCTTACTTATTCTACATAGCTAGTAATTTACCCGACGAGGGTTGAAGCGAGGTTGAAATATAAAGTTACTCGAATTTATATCGTCGAATGAAACCGCATTATATGTTACCTGTCTTTTTTTCATACACATATATGTCTAAACGTAGACTAAATGAAAATGTACATATCTTTGAACACGTCAACTCGTATATATTTGACCAAACTACCTTCCTAAAAATATTAAAACGTAGATCAACTCGAGTTTATACCAACGCGTACACAAAAATAAAGACGTATATATAGCTTAATTAAAGAACAAAGAGGGTGAATTCAAAACTTTATTACATTTTTACAAATTTATAGAAACTTGAGGCGTGAAAGTGATAATTATGAAACTGAAAGGATGCAAAATACTTTTTTTTTGAACGACGTTTTTCCTCACGTCTATCCCTTACTTTCGCGGTCTGTAAGCAAGGTCGACTACTCGACCTCCGTGAGAATTCACGACCACACCAGATGCGCAGGAACCCGGCCCGTGGAATGTGTAAACCTTCGCCCACCATCAGAATCAAACCCGAGTTAAATCCGGATTTGATCCATCACCTGATGTCCTTCAAACCGCCATAATGAGATTTGAACTCCTGACCTCCACCTTGAAAAGTAAGAGCCCAAACCGTTGGACTAAGTTTTTAGGACGCAAAATACTTACGTTTATTTCGAAGATTATTAAAATGAATTTACACCATAGACTTCCAAAAACGTTTGTTCAATTTTTTATTGTACCAATAATTCTATGTAGGAGTAATATTATATTTTTCGTGTGAAACCACTATATCCACACATTTAAACACCATTGGGTTAAATTCAATAAACAAATTTACCCATTAAAAATCTAAAATAAAAATATGGTATGAGGCATTGGGTTACAAGCACATTTATCCCTTTATTTATGAAATTAGTTTCTACCTTCTACGTTTTTTAACGACGTTTTTTTCTCACGTATATTGCTCTCGGGGCTCGTAAGCAAAGTCAACGTACTACTCGATCTTCGTGAAAATCCAATAACTGCCCACTTCAAAAATCTCTATCTCAACATATTACATTCTAAAATTGAGGATGAACACAACGTGCACTTTAAGATAGCCATTTTTTATTACTATTGCTAGTGACCTAGGAGTATACTTGTACCAATATGTCATCCACCATCTTGTCAATTGAGGTTCTTATTCTAGAAAATATCTAAAGGGAGCCTTCCAAATAGAACATTTCGTTGAGTATGTTGCGTATCTCACAATCAAAATGATTTGAGTAATGCTCTACCTAATGAAAATTTAATGGAAAAAAATTACTGATTTGAATACGTATATATGCAAATGTCCGTATGGATTTAATTTATAATGAATCTGGCCTAATTAAAGATTCACAAGAAAAGCCGTTGGCCTCTCAAACCATAAACAGATGAACTCGATTGTAGTAAACATCGAATGTCGCGCGTGTCGTATGTCATGACTGATCAAACTCGCCACCAATCTTCAACTGAAGAACCTGATGTGTTTACAGAATCTAATTATATGATACGTGTATGGTACAAAACCCATGCATGCTTCCACATTTTGATCTTTCCTGCAGTTTTAGTATTTTTCAAAAAAGCCACTGGCCACCGTGGAAAACAGCCATTGATCACCAAGGATGCAAATCAAACACACCCACGTTCTTCCACCCTGTAATCCGTCATTTTGATCTTTATAATTTTTGCTTTGTCTTTACTAAATAGATATTAGATATTTTACCTAATTAAATATCAAAATATCCTACCAGTTTTCCACTCCTTTGATCGCTTAATTATTGCGTGTACAATACTAGTTGGTATTAGAGACTCACTTTAGCCAAGCCTATTGTTAGAATATTATTGTCAGGTGACGCCAGCAGAAGATAATTTAAGTTGTAGGTTTTACAAATGAAAACTAACCGACAATATATATGATTGTAATACCTATAAAAAATTGACGATTGCAAATTAAAACTCGAGTACTGTTAGTTGAGTGCCTAATTAATTAGTTACTTGTTGATGTCATGTATAGTTGTGAGTAAATGTGCATACAAATGAAAAAAATAAATAAGGTACCAACTTTTAGTAAACTAATGTTTTACAAAATCATACGAATATTATATACTTATATTATTGTAATATTAAATATATGTTTATGCTAATAAAAGACACAAATGAATCTCATGACATGTCGAACTAATAAAATCTTATTAAATGAGAACATTTTAATATCTAAGAAATTAATCAAACATTTATTTTAACTATCAATTAAGCTAGATGTAAATTCATTCTCCGCCAAAACAAATAACCATGGCCCGGGCCAGGGCATAAGCAAGGAGTATGCCCGTTGATTATCCATTTTTCCAAGGGTGCGGAATTATCGTGAATTCCCTGGCCCAATTTCTTCATATTTTGGTAGCTCGACTAATTAACTTTAATTTAGAAAGTGTATAAACATTTGTATAGTTCATCCAATCTTGAATTTATTATTCGAACACTCATATAAGATCGAAAACATTGTGACACTCCTAATAAAAGGAAATTCTAGATGTAAACAGTGAAAAAACTATCATACGCGCATTCTGTACTTTATTTCAAACCGTAAATAGAAGTGGAACACACTTTAGTAATATCTGATTGAAATTACTTTTATGATCCGGGAACTTGTCAATCATAACCTACATAACATGTTCTATGTCTCCAAAGGGAAATCTTGATGATAAATAGTGTACTTTGCAACCAAATACATATTAGGTTCAAATATAATGTATGTTGTGGTCATTTTATCCTAAACATGTACTAATGTACGTAGGTGTTAGTATATATCATATAGGATCTGGAAAAAAAAACCATTGTGAAACGTTATAACCCGAGATACTTGGTCCAGATTTGTTGATTCTTTAGTTTTTTGTTTTTATTGTCATTATTACATATTTATAACAATTGCATCTTTTATTAATTTGTATAAATTCACGTTCATTTGAAATATAATCAAGCGATGGTACAATTGGGAACATAAAAAAAGAGTGGAACAGAAAAACCATGTTTTTCACTTGCAAAAACCACATAAAAAAATCCGTTTTCAAATACTAAATAACCTTTTGTTTATATCTTATTTTTTGAAGCTTTTTCATATAAACACATGAAGACGTCAATTTTAATAAAAAAATAAATCATTTTAATTTTTTTTAACCTTTTTTAGCATTTTTTAAACTTTTTTTTATCTATATGCTTCTACTTATGTTTATAAGAAAAACTCACAAAAATTATGTAAAAAAAGAGCTTTTTGGCATGCATGTGAAAATGAGATATATTTTGCCCAAGTGAAACACATTTTTTTTTTTTTTCAATTTCCCTGATATACCTTTGTCTAATACATTTTATTCATCAAATTCAAACAGAAAAGTGATCACTTTCATTTGTGGACGTTGTTACCGACAGATTTAACAGTTGACCTAGAAAGAACCGTATTAAACCAGTGTAACGTGCATGAGTTATGATGATTGCGGTTGGACGGTTTATTTTTTGTGGAGTTCGTTGTTATCCGCCAAGATCAACACTACCTCCTTTTGGTCCTAAAGAATGTTCCTTCGGGAACATGCCCACAACCTGCTACCTCAAATTTAACAAAATCCCACCGCCGGTGGCGAGACCTTTGGAGTTTCATGCAACACCACTTCCTCTGGCATGTGATCGATGACAGTGGTAAATAGATAAATTAAATTAAAATCAAAACCAAAATCTAGAAATAAATAATAATATAATATTCAAAATCAAAGTCTCTACAAAAATATAGAGTTTGGATCCGATACGTAAAGATCTTCCTTTAAAGTCCGGTGGCACGAGGAGGATCGTTATTGGTCCACGTACTTCGATTTCCTAGGGTTTTGTGCTTGAAAAGTCTACCTGGCCAATTGATTTAGGTGAATATCTGCAAGATATTCTAGTGTATCATGATCTCTACACGTGGCAGCATTTGACTAATTTAATTGGTCTAATTTGGATAAAAATCTAAATGATCATGTATTTAGGAAAAGTAGTATCGTAAGTGAAGTTCTACACCACTTGTGAATTATAAAATGTGTATTTTACTTTATGTTATCTAACCTTTTTATAATTTTTCATTAAAAGTTTTAGATTTTAATGTATAATTTATATAAAAATATAAAGGTGTGAAAATTATAATTTTAAAAAAAAGTCGTCGTTACATATGTTACAAAAAGTGAGTTTCAGGAGGTTTTCCTCAACTCGAAAGGGTTTTTATATTATCCACCCCGTATATATAACCATCTTCTATATAAAAATGTTAACATAATTGTGTTTTAGAATTTGGGCATGCTTCATATTTGAATTTTAGAATGGTTTGTTTTAAATATTAACATATAAGTTTTGAATATTCGTTTTTAATAGTATATTTGAAAATTTTAGATGGATCTTAGTCAACCACTTTATTTCTTAGCAACTTAACCTGTTACTCTTAGGTACACGTACTCACATACCTGATCTCCAAAGTTTTCCATTGATCTTATCTTTTCTTCTTCAATGATGTTTTTCCTCCTGTCTATCCTTTGTTTTCACCGACAGTAAGCAAGGTCGACTACTCGACTTTCATGAGAATCTACGACGACACCAAATGCACAGTAACCCGTGTGATTGGTAAATATTCGCCCCCCTTCCCCATCAAAATTGAGCACCGGTTAAATCCGTAGTCGATCCATCACCTAATGTCCTTCAAGCCACCCCAGACGTATACAAACCCTTGACCTTCACATTGAAATGTGAGATCGATTTCAAACCGTTGGGATAAGTTTTCAGGAGCTAAGTATAAAAACCAGCTAATTGTGGATACGAGATAATCAAAAAAATAATAATAAAAACAAACAACTGCAAAAAGTTTATTTCAACTTGAGCCGGTGGTTGTTTAAATTATTTCTAAGTAGCTAGTAGGGGTGTTCAAAAAGCTTGTGTCTCGTGACTCGTTCGAAAATAGATCGAATAAATCTCGAAGAAAGCTCGGCTCGAAAAAAGCTCGCTTCAAAACGAGCCGAGCCGGCTCGGCTCGAAAAATTGTGAGCTCGAGCCTAAGCCACGCCCAGCTTGGCTCAAGCTCGGCTAGTGGCTCGACTCAATTTTTAAACAAAATATATTATATTTATATATAAAAATATATATAATAACATGTATATATGTACAATTACTTGTTTATATATCTTTTTATTTATGTTTTTGTTATTTTATTCAAGGAATTCATATGAAACACTATTATATAATAAAAAGTATTGGTTTACATATGTGTATATAAAATAAGTACGTAAACAAGCTTACAAAGTATGCATTTTATATATGTTAAAAGTTTATTTTTATTTTTATACTAATTTGTAAAAAAAACGAGCCGGCTCATAGCTCGACTCGTGGCTCGAACTTTTTTATGAGCCGAGCTTGATCTCAACTTTTCAGCTCGAAGAAAAAAACGAGCAGAGCCGATTAACCCATAGTAGCTAGTTAGGTTAAGAGAGGTGAGTAGCTTTGCTTCTCTTGTAGGTCCTGGGTTCAAATCCAGACAAGGGTGATTTAAAACTAATTTGATGATACTAACTACTAAAAATTTGCCGTTAAAACAAAAAGCTAGTCAAGTAGTATTCATATATATTATTATTCGCAAATGGACAGTTTTAATAGGTATCCCCGAAATTACACTACACAAACATGACACTTGATGAACGTGTTATGATTTATAATGGTATATATTGATGCCTTTTTGCACAAATAAATATATTGTTTGTATTTGCTGTTCAAAAAAGTATATATGGTTTGTGTCACTTATTCGGTCTCCTTAACCCAAATTATTCAAACCACCAACCTGCAAACCCATATACTTCAACATGTTAATGCGAACGATTATTTCCCTTAGTGCTTGCTATAAATGTCTCTTATGTTATTGCATGTCTATATGTGTTTATGTTTAAGTATGTTTTAGCTATACTCATCTATAAAATTTCATTCACTGGAATACTGGATTAGCAAAAGCCCACTTTAGTTAATATATAGCAAACTTATGAGTATTCAATGGTGTTCTCTTATATATATCTAGGTCAAAGTATATATAGATCGAGTTTTATCTGCATTTGATTCGTGCATTACGAAAATGTACTACGGCGACATATCACCAAAAGAATATTTGATGGTGTTACTCGAATGAAAATACTATGTGATACAATGTCACACATTATACGTATTTAAGTTTGTACGTACTTATAAGATTAATATTAAGTAAAGTTAATTTATACGGTTCAAAAAGAAAGAGAGAACAAGAAAGTAATGTTTTAATGATTTTGAAGACTTATATATATTCTTATCAATGCTTGCTGAATATAACACAAGCACCAAACAACTTTGTGTTATGACTTATGAATCAACGGGAAACCAAACTTCCTGATTTCATGTCATCAATTAATGTGGAAAGAATGTATGATGAACATGTCAAACTTGTGACACCTGGTGGTTGAGGGAAGGTTATGAAAGTCAACAAAAACCATATGCTTTGTTGGTGGCCAAATACGGTGACGGGTGGTGGTCCGTTTGCCAGAAGAGAAATTACAACCGACTTTTCTTCTATGAATTAACCTATTTCTTTTTATCTATATTCCGTATTATATAAATTTTCTATAACGGAAAGTATACACCCATTTAATTTTAGGAACTCTTTCACCTCTAATTTATTAAAGGACAAGCACCTTAACAAAATGGATGAAGTCGGATGAAAGAATAAGAACTAAAATCAAGAAAAATAATCCAAAGCCTGCATCAAGAGGTTATCAAATCCTTGAGTGGAAACCTGTCCAGCTACAAACACCCTATGAGCTAATTGTCGCCTAATTTTTAATTTTTTTTTATTTTATTTTATATTAAATTATAAAATATATTTAAATTTCAAAGTAATTTAAATTTATTATTATTATCTAATTAAGTATTTATGTTATATATTTAAATTAATAAACTGCACTTTTTACCCTGTGGTTCGCAATACTTAATAGTTTCAGAGACCACCGTTAACAAAATTCATCTTTAACTTTTCAAGTGTTAAAATTTTTATCTCTAACGTTTTATGTCTTTACAGTTTCCGTTCCTAAAGTTTTCGGTCTTAACAATTTCCAGTTAAGAGTTTAATGACAAAAACTGTTAATATTTGGAATGTTATGGACGAAAACTATTAAGACTTAAAACATTAGGGACGAAAACTGTTAATGGTGGACTGAAGCTGTTAAGCTTTGCAAATCTCAAAGACGAGAGCCGTAATTTACTCTATTTAAATTTTAAATTTGATTTTTCTTTGTATAATTTCCAACTAACTTTAAGAAATTTATATTAAAAACGTTTCTAATGAATACTTTTAAAGCTACAAAGCATAATTTATAGTAACAGAGGTGTCAAAAATTTATTATTTTGAGTGTTTACAACAAAGTAATTTATTTTATATATATGCAATGATTTAATAATAAATTTTTTATGTTTTGATTATGTAATACACAGGTTTAAACTAGTAACATATATATGTAACCTAATTATTCATCAAAAGCAAATGCTTATTAAAAAAAGTTAACCATCGGCAAGGAAACTCATATCATCGCAAAAGCAAAACATCGACCTAGTTAATCCACTCACCATAGACCAGGTCTCATCAAATACGTCTACAACTCATCGGATCCGTACTGATATGAGTAAATGTCAACAGTAACCAATCAAATGTTGTCAAAGTCCCGCACAATTCATACGATGACAAGAGTTAGTTAAAAGACAGCAATTGATCGTCGGGGCTTACCAGAATATACCGATGGACCTCATCGAATGCTAAGTATTGCCGACGCCATAAGAGGCTGTAGACTTGTGACTTGATTGTCACACCCTGCCGGTGGTGGAAACACCGGCGTGACCTCATGATTGCTCAATAGCTTAATGGTTACTAATAATACGTTTCATAGATTAATTAATCAAGATTACATTGTTTTACGTATCACATTACAATCAAACTAAAACAACTTTCACGATATCATAACAAAAATCTTCTAACTATTCACGCATCCTATTCAACTTCAATTTAACATAATCACTGAGCTTCATACTTAATCGTACCTGAAACATATAAGAAAAAGTGTCAACTACACGAGGTAGTTGGTGAAT
>WOUH02048544.1:0-11534 GCA_009936405.2 Stevia rebaudiana
TCAAAATTCTGTTGATCAACTCTTACAATTATTACATATGGACCTTTTTGGATTATGTAAGACTACATTCTACATGCATATAATCATATAATGACAGGCAAATAGTAGTTCAATTTGTTCAGAAGTACCCCAAGTTAAAATGCATGAAAACAGTAAAAGGGGAATTACGAACTCACAGTCTGTGATGAGTACAGTCTCTTCAAATACGTACAATGTATGTTGAGTACACAACTCAAAATAGCCCGAATCCTACAATAGTTTGTATTCGTTTAAGTTCGTGTTTTTGACAAATTAAGTTCTCATCATCAGTTTATTAGGTTATGTTCTTATACATATATTTATGTGTATAATTTTTCATGTTTATGTTTTAGTCAAAGTTCGGTTACCAGTTGTGTGTTTTACCGCTTATCGGGTCGGTACCGGTACGCGGTTAGATTCCGATTTTTACCGAATGACATGTCTTACAAATTAATCCTTAGAATATGATTTTTTATTGTTTAGGATTATTATTTGATCCCGTTCACAGTGTTAAATTCGTTTTTGTAATATTTTGTAACTTTGTATTTTTATAATATTATTTATTAATTAAAAATACAAATCATAGTGTTTTAACTCTAAATTGTCTGAAATTTATTCTCTAAGTGTTTTTCATCAAATAAAAGTCACTGTAAAAATTTGATAAATTTTCTCAAAGTACAACTACTTTTCCATTGAACTAATATTATTATTTAAATAAGGAAAAATAGTTAAACAACTTATAAAAGTCTGAAATTTTTATCCCAAGTCTTTTTCTATGTTTAAAAATTATTTTCAGTTTTTAGTAGTTTATCTCGAAGCAAAAGTACTTTTCCCATTATCTATTATTTACTATTATTTTAGTATAAGAAAATAGGGAAAATACTTAGACACTTCAGAAAAATCTAAAATTTTTAGGCAAGTTTATTTTTAGCATTTTAACGTTACTTTAATTTTCCTGGACTTTGATAAAATCATTTTTTCAAATTTTAAATTTTAAATTTTAAATTTATTAAATGGTACATTTTTAGAAAACATAGTACAAAATGTCCAAAAATTATGAAACTTTAACACGATATACATATGAGTATTCTAAGACTTCTGTAATTTTTTGGAAAATTTTGGAATACTTTAAAGGCAAGCCGGTTGCATCACTACTTTTTATGTGTTTTTACTAAATACTTTCTAGTGATTAAACTACAAGTCCAAATGTTACCAAATGCTCAAGTTCTTCCAGTTTTTACATAGGTTACGTCGTGAACGTATTGGCCATCACTTTCTCCACCTTTTGTTTCAGAAAACACTGTGATCTCGTTGTAGTCCATAAATAATTGATCATGTATGTTGCACTTTCTCATAAAATTATGGACATCAAAACAAGAAATCACTATCTTTGAACTGGAAAGAAAAGGGAGCCATATGCTTTAAGATTAGGAATCTCGCCTTCAAAACACCATATGCCCGCTCAATAACATTTCTAAGATTGGACACAAAGTTCAGGTTAACAAAGTGGTGAAGTTCTTAAAGCTTCTATGTATCTGTTGGACTGTGTGAAAAAATATTATAAAATTATTGAAATAGAATAATTACTATCTATTAGCACAAAAAAAATACATTCATCTCTAATTGCCATTGTTCTTCTAATATGTTAAAAGAGTTTGTTACTGGATCATTAAAGTTGCCACTTTTGTTTTTAAGCTTTGTCCAAGCGGTAAATTTAGCTTTTAAATAATCATACCGATTCTTCATCTGTTTTTTATCTGCTATGAAGTTGTGTCCTATTTTTAATTTTTCTGCCACATTCCTCAATGCTAAAGGTTTTAGGCTACTTCCTTGACCTCCATGGATTGTCAATTCATGAAGACAACTTTCTAGAAATGTTTTCTCAACTCCTTCTAGTTTCCAATTAATCCTAATCTTTCTTTCAGCCACTCTATACATAAAAAAAAAAAAATCTAAACTAGTTAAATTCCTTAATACTCTCTTAACCTATCATACATGTCTTTAAACACACCAAGTAAATTTAAACAAATGATTTATATTTGAAACACGTTTTCTATCCACCGAATGATCCAAATGTACCAAATCATATATGTTTCAACAACCAATCCATCTAATTTCTAGTTAATGTATTTAATCTAACCAAAATGGTCAAAATGTAACAAATCACACATGTTTCTACAATCAATCCAACAAGTTTTATAAGAATATTGTTAGAACATGAACACAAAAAATTCTAGAACAAATAAACCACTTTTCTTTTAACATGAACATAGATATAATTGTAAACAAACTATAATTGTATCCAGAGTTGATCGAACACAACCCACATCTCATACACAATTCTTAAGAGATCATAATTGTAAACAAACTATGAATTTTATCCAAATTTAGCCAGACGGTGTTGGATTTAAGATAAATAATAAAAAGAACGAAAAAATTAACCTAAAATCGCAAAAAAAAAACCTGTAAGATCTGAGAAGATGAGCGACTGGTGGTCGTCGCTCGAACAATTGGAGGAGGGGGAAATGGTAGCGAACAGAATGATCGCCTGGGGTTTCGGCTAGGGTGTTTCGCTCGTTGGTAGTCGTCAGAGGTGTGGTGTCGTCGGAGATGACCGAGTGGTGTTCGTCGGAGATGACCGAGTGGTGGTTTGGTAGTCGTCGGAGGTGTGACGCGACGGCTAGGGTGTATCGCCGGAGGAGCAACAACGAACAAAACAGAAGGAGCGGGATTAGGGTTTAGCAGAAAGAGGGGTAGCGTGGTCTATGTTTTGACTAAATGATTCAGATATTAATTTTTGCTTAACCATTCAGACCTTAACCATCCCATTAAGATATGGTTTTCTTTTGAAACAGAGTCTGATTCGGTTAGATTCAGACTTTTACTTCTTAATAATTTCATTCAGAGCCTATCAAACAGCCCTTAAGTAGGTTAACCAATTATACTCATTTTACCATTTTTATGTATAAAATATTTTATATAAAAATATCCCCAAGTCCAAATGAGCTCAAATTATGCAGTCTTTCTAGTTAATATACTTCTCATAACATACTAAAATTCCGTGGTCAAATTTCAAGTCTAGCTATGTTTTCCATTTTGACATATTCCCCACTTTTTAATATGTAAAAGTTGTCTAATTTTTGTGTTTTTCAACTAGTTTGTTAGTTTTTAACCATTTTCCATGACCCAACATATATTTTCACTGATTTTTACCATCTTTCAAAATCATATAATATTTTTTGTAAGGTTTGTTTACAAACTTCAAGATTTTGCACAATCTTTTATTTTTACAAGTTTTGAGTTTTTAGTATTTGTTTTCTTTGAACTTCATATCATAATAAGTAAATTTTTATGAATAAATGAAGGTGTAGAAGGTATATGCACTAAAAGTCTTGAACCAAAAATTGGCTAGAACTCCAAATAGTTGATGATCTTGTGAGAAAAGCTAAGAAAAAGAGATTCCATGCTTGTTGCTATGATCAAAGAAAAGTTTGAGGTGTTGGTTTAGGATGGTTGAAGAACAAAACACCAAAGGGAGGGTGGTGAGGGGGCTTCAGCCGAAAATCCAAGAGGGAGAAGGAGAGAGGTAAGGGGAAGTGTGGAATTGTGTGTGGTGTGATGTAATCTTGAGTAGTGGGTTAAGTAGAAGGGTCAAAGATTTTAGGGATGGCCTTCATATCTTTTTTAATAGATTTTCTGTACCCTTATCATATCTTCATCTAACTAGAGATTTCCCATCTAGTTAGTGTTTTAGTTGATTTGCAATTATGTGATTATCATGTATGTTTATGTATCTTGATGCAAGACATGGATCATGAAGTGGTGCACTTGTCACTTGTGACTTATTAATGTGTTATATTCAATAAGATGTTACATGTTATTAATTTACAATTTGGGAGTTATATTCTTAAGCACTTACTTTTGGTTTTATTGTTCTTATCAACTGTTATTAATTTACAATTTGGTTTTATTTTTTGGCTAGGGGCCCCATCGTATGTGTGGCTTACATTACAGTTCTGGCGACCCGTCTGGGTTTGTATACGCCAGAACGTGTTGCATTGCAGACCCATACCGAGGTTGGGAGACGACTTTCAGAGGCTCCGTTGCGGCAGATGCGGATGGCTGCAGAGTTTGTTGGGAAACTGCAGTGGGTCGTTGAGGTTAACGGACAACTACAGCCGTGGTTTCCAGGAGCCCAGGGCCACGCTGAGCAGTTTGAGCAGGCTCCTATGGGAGATATTCTATCGCCTCAGCAGGTTTGAGTCGCTTCATTTAGTGAGAGAGAGTACTCAAATTCAGAGAGAGACTCATGAGATAACTCGATGTATGACGAACCAGTATCACGTGGATCTTGTCAGGCAGGGGCACTAGATCCATCATCCTCTTCCAGTTTTACATCCTTATGTATGTGTGGTAGACCCACATCAGTACTCAGACTCGGATGATGAGTATTAGAAGATTTTTTTTTTAGATAAACCAAACAATTTGATGTGTATTGATAGTGTTTTTTTTTTAAGTAATTTGAATGTTTGACATTTATTTGCTTTAACGGCAATTACTTAATTTCATCTTCAACTGTCCCTCATATTATGTTTCATCAAGCATACTAACGTTATTAAAACCATTCGATACATAATTGAATTTAAATTTAGAGGCAAGTTATGTCTCAAATACGCTATAAACCGCACTTTCACTGGTAATTACCAATATGAAAAAAAAAAAAAAGAAAAAAAGTTGACCCCCTACGGGCCCGTATGAGAAGGGTGGTCAAAGGGGGAGGTCCAAATAGCAGGGGCCTTAAATAAACACAATTAAAAAGTTCATATATATATACACGTTGACAAATGAAAGTCACAATATACATGTCTTTTTACGGGCTATTCCAAATTTCAAATTATTATCAACTTTTCCATAATATCAATTTATCAAAGCCCAAATAAAAAATATGCTTATCTTTTTCTTTTCCTTCTTTCAATCTTACATACTTGTTAAGCATGATATTAAATCTACGTTATTTGTAAGTCATAGGACTTGAATTCCAAAGCTCATAAAAAGTGATACCATATAAACACATGTTATTAATTAAGTCAAATACTACTTGATACGTTGGTTCTTACTCTTTTACCTAACATCGTGTGCTTAAGCTTTTGGTCGAATAAGTTCAATATTGACAAAGGAGGAAGCGTGAGACTGGCGATAATTGTTACCTTGTGGAGGTCGAGATAGCCAAGTGTTGCTATTGGAGAAGGTTTTGCTTCGAGGCTACTGTTCCTGACCCATGGAATAAGTACCTTGGTTGTTGTTTTGGCAATAAGTGTAGTTGGCAGTAACAATGATCCGAGTTGTTTGATGGTTTGCTTCTTTGAGGGCTCTCTAGTATATGCTTTTGACATTCGCGATAGTGGGGATTCAAAGAGAGGGCATTAGGTGGTCCATTATATTGCTTTAACCGTAATATGGGTGATATGGAAGGCGCGTAACGATTTGATTTTTAGCCACAAAGAAGTCCATTTGAATCAGTTATTTAAGGATATAAGGATCATTGGGTTCTTAAGGATAAAGTCTCTTTCTTAATGCTTCTCATCAACATGGGATCAATGGTGTCTATTTGATTTGCATTGTTTTAATATCTAATTAGTTTTTGGGCCATTTTGGCATGTGATCTTGGTGATGTCCTTTTGGTGTTCTGAGCTTTTTAGCTAGACTGTATATATGTTTAGTTGGCATTCAAAAAATAAATTAATAAACAAATAAAGAAGACAAGATAGGATAGGGTGTGCCATAGATTATTAGGACGAAATTTGTTACCTAGTTGGGTGAGTATGTGGACTAGAAGGTCCTCTTCGTCAACTGTTAGGTATTTTGGTGTAATTAGGAATAACTTGGTTTGTCAAATGACAAATGATAGTTATTAAATAAGCCGGATGCTGGGTGCAAAGTTATTTCAGTCTATTGTGTCTAGGCGGGGGCAGTCCCCGGTAGCGGGGTCCAAGGGGCGACAGCCCGGAGATGGGGTCAAAAAATTTATGACATGAATTGCTATATAAATAAATGCATTAAAAACCCTAATTTTTTATTTTTGCAATATAAAAATTATTGAAAGTTCAAGGGCTGATTTTGCCAAATTCAAACTTTAAACTGCCTAGGGCAGTTTCTGTGATCCCATGGTTATTACGCTCCTGGTTCATTCGACAAAAACTCCTAGTTCATTTGAAATCACTTCCAAAAATCCATACTTGTTCTTCAAATTCTGTAATTGAAGTTTTATCCAATCAGAAATTCGTAGTGATCCACTGAATTGTTTGATCAGAAAGTCTTAAGCGACTCTCAATTTATCCAGGAGCAATCAAATTTGTTTTCCATTTTCTGTAATTTCACAACATCGACTAGACTTTGGCCAAGGCACTCTCGCCCGCAATGGTCCTCATGTCTTAGAGAAATTTAGCAACCTAACGACTGTCGTACAATTTCTTTGCGAGTTTTGATTTAAAAGAAGTCACACAAGATAAAGAAACACGCGTGTATCTTGTTTTTAAGCGTTTCCATGCATTATGAGGAGTGAGTGCCTGAGAGATAGTTGGCTGGATAGATATAAAGCAGCTTCTCAGAATAGCTTTGGTCAAAATTTGATCATGTCATTACCATTGTATGAATTTTGGGTTGTATTTCTTCTTGCTAGTGTTAAGGAATTTCACTAAAGGGGATAACGATCTATAATTGAATTTGTTAGTGCATTATTAGATGTCCGTTACTGTACGAATAACTTATCAGAGCGTTAAAGTTGAAGACGAATTAGAAGTTTCTTGCGACAGAGCACTGCTGCATGGCTCTTTCGCATGTCAGAGAAGGCTTAGTATAAATAGGCTCATTCTCATGCATGCAAGAAACTCTCTTGATCAACCTTCCAACACTTCTCCCAATTCTTCTCTCTAAGTATTTTATGTTCTAGGGTTTTTCTAGACAGAGAAAGTAGTTTCTAGAGAGAGAAAGTAATTTATAGAGAGAGAAAGTAGATCTAAGCTTTGATTCTTGATCAAATTTGTAGTCTTTGATTGTCACATCTTTGTAATCTCTTTCTCTTGATCAATCCAATCCAAAAATGTTTATTTACTGCTTGATTTCATTATATTCAAAGCACACTTTTGGATTTCGTAAAAAAGTATGTTCTTGGTAGATATTAGAAGTGGTTCATCATATCGTTGATGGAACCAGGCCCTACAAAGTGGTATCTTTGTAGGATCTAAACGATCACAAGCGCTATACAAACATGATTACGTGAATGATTAACTTACGGAATTAGCTAATAAATGATTATGAGAGATTAGATCAAGAACAAGATATAAATAACTTTCAACACTTTCTCATTACTTTTAGAACATAATGATTACAAAATTGACATTTAAAAATCGAGTTTCTGACTATTTATAGCTTCTCCGTGTCGCATGCGATATTCCATGCGACAAGTGGCTCCTATCACATCCATACGACAGAGAGGTCGTGTCGCATGACCTATGCGATAGAGACTCTATGTCACATACAATCATGCGACAGGGACCCAAAACATACTAAAATTTACCAAAACAACCCTGAACTATTACAAACAGTTTATTACTAGCCTATGTACTTAAACATACTTTAACAAACTACCCCTATGACCTAGTTAGTAATCTAGATTCTTCATCGCTGCATTTTCGTCCAATCGCTCCCAGCATGAATTTTGAATGCAATGTAAATATGTATAACACGAACATACTGAAGAGCCTGATCTGCAAACTCAACCTTGGATCAAATATCTTTTTGTTCACGATTCGGGTTGGAAATTGAGGTGAGAAATTCTTCCATCCCGTTCGATATTCCAAACTAAGTTGAGTATTGAACCAAATTGGAATATTGTTTGGACCATACTCATTATTCACCATCATTTTCTTTTGAGACAAAACACTCATGTCATACCAAGGAAGACTTCGAAGATCGCCAATTGTTGCGAAGTATTGAACTCTATTCTCCCATTTGACTGCGTAACATCTCAAATCATCTAAATAAGCCCAACTCACAATATTTCCTTAGGCTACCATTGATTTAGCTTTGATGAAATAAAGTTGAGAAATTGGTTTAGAAATCGAATCAGCTTTAATATTATGTTTCTTTAATAAATCTGGCAAATCTTCTTGTTGTTGTTTTCTTAGCTCATCTTGACCAACTATCACGTTTGCCAATGGTTTATGCAAATTCTTTTTCTTCACAATATCTTCTACATTATCTGAAAATAAATCAGATAAAGTGGTAATTCACGATTATCCTTTTCAACATAAACCAGATATTCTTCATTAGTAATAACTTTTTGCTCAACACATTATCAAAAATAAAATCTAATGGTTCACTTGGATGTCTTGAAGCCCAAACATACGGTTCATCAATCACCACCTTAGATTTATTCATCTCAAACAACTCAGCAATCTGATCAGCATTCAAACTAAGAATAAATACACCTTCGTCTATTTCTCAAAAGAAATCAAGTCATCAATAAATATAGCAGATTAAATCTGGGTTCAAGATCTAATAGTTTTCCTGAAGACTCACCCTGATCCTTTGATTCCCCATTTTGCCTCAACAAATTTGATCTCAACATCGGAAGTACCAATATATACGTCTTGTAATTTCTTTGTTCGTGTTTCATGTAAAGCATCGTCGTCATATTCCTCATCATCACTGCCACCTTCATTATCATCGTCATTTTTATCATCATCATCATCATCTCCTTCATCATCGTCACCATCATTAGTCTTCACGAACTGTTTTGAGATCCTCGATCTCCTTTTTCAACAACACGTTCTCGGTTTCTAGTGTGATGATACGTTGAGAGTTCATGGTCGCACTCTCTCGAAGCTGTTGGTTTTGACAATCAGAATCTCCCATCTGCTTTGCCAAAGATTCCACCAATGCTTTTAGAATACCAGTTTGTTCTTGCAACCTGGAAGCATAAGCATTAGAAGCTAGAGATTCAGGGACATTTGGTGTAAATGATAGAATAACATGAGTTCCTTGTGCACTTTGTGTTGTCCTCATAATCGATGGACCACTAAACATAGCATCCAAGTGTTCAAACACTTGAGAAACAGGAATTCTTACCTATATACATTTCGATAGGATGTAAACAGTTGTCATTTGGTATTGGTTGGTTGAGCTACGTGTCAAGTTTCTACAAGGCAAGTGAGAGAAGACAAAACCTTCACTTGGAATCTCTTTTACCTTAAAATATTTGCTCCAGCTGATGAGGTTATTTACTTTAGTGCCACACACACTTATGTTACACTCTTATTATACTTAGGGGCAAAATAGGAAAGTTGAAGGTTTTTTTGGTTGAGTCTTCTGTTATTTGCCCATGTTTTAGAGTTAACTACGGTTATGCCACACATGAGTGTAAACTTCAAATTTATATATATTTAAAAAGCATTTAGGGGAATATTATATACATATTAATTAATACACAACACTTATAAATCAGTTTTATTATTTTTTTTCTTTTTATTTAAAGAGTTTAAGATGCAAGCTTTACACACAATTTTGGAATGGTTGGTTAAAGCTTTTGACAATACCACAAGCTCAAGCACTCCTTCCTATAAATTTATTTTAATTTGTTCGTAAATTGAGTCTAGGTTTGTTTTTTTTTTGTTTCAGTCATTTATACTTTTGCTTATCTATGTATATCAAATTAAATAAATTTCTTGAAATTGTTAATATATATAACAGTTTATAAAATAAATAGATTTTGAGGTCATTGTCAGCCTTCTATATTTTCAAACTGTTCAATAACCGTTTTCAAAACAAATGTTTCTAGAACGTTTTTATGAAAAGATGTATAAGAAAATTTAAAAACAAGCAAACATTTTAAAATAACTGAAAGAACTTAAAATCGAGCTACCGATACTTCGTACGATTCTCTTAAAGTATTTAACGATGTCAAAAACCCGACGCAACGCACGGGATAATCCTACTAGTTGATGACATTCATGGAGGTGTTGGTGTAGATGTACAAGGACCAGCAACGTGAGAAACTCGCTTCTTTGAGGAAGTCACTTTTGTAACAAACTTTACTCGCTTCTTTGGTTTTCTTTTACTATTACCTTTTCTTTTCCTTTTGAGTTTGACTTTTGAGCGATAGGCTTCTCGGGAATAGAAACTTCAACATATGATGAATCAAGAATGAAATCAACATCATCACGTTCTTCTCGTCTTTGTTTTTTACTTGAAAACATTTCACCACCGGAGAACTTGGGTTTACGCTTCGTGGTTACTCTTCCACCAACATTGATAACTTCATAACTCTTCTGACTATTCGAACTCATCATCTCTTCATCATGTGATTTATCTTGTTGAATAACATCATTTTGTTCAACTAAACCCGGTTCATCAAGTACAGGTGCAACATCAGGCTCATTCACCTTCGATTCATCATCAGGTGGTGCATTATCATCATCGTTGTCTGAATCAAGAATACCAAGTTCTTCAACATTTAAATCACTATTTTTGTGTCTCCAATTCTTTCCAATCGGATGAACATACACGGGATTGGATAAATGTCCAAATAATCTTCTCAACGGAGGAACATCCCGACTTTTATAAATACCAATCCAATTCAGTGTCATATCTGTCATATGATCAAATTAATGATCATGAGAAACTTTTGGAAGATTGGTTTACTCGTCAAGCAGACCCACAACCACTACAAGAAAAACTATAGGTTGTATCGGATACTATTCCGACAACTAGGGTAACATCGCATACACAGATGTCTTTCATCTACCGCCATTTGAAGAAATCGAGGATACATGACAAACCTATTGTTCTACATTTTCCAAAATACTTTAAAAAAACATGGATGAAAAGTTAAATGGACGATTAAGAACTAATGCAACCATTGCGCCTTGTAAATTGTCACCAATATTACCAGAATCCCCTTTTTCTCGAACCAAGACAAATGCATAAGCACATGCATCAAATACTTAAATTGTATACATAAATGAGATACTCATGGTTTGGATTAAAATCTTGCACATAGACATGTAGAGAACATGATGTCTGGTTGAGACGCGGTTAGGTACATAAGAGATCCAATCATCGCCCGATACAGAGTTTGGACAACAGTTTCACCCTTCTCGTATGGAGAAATCTTGTGATTTACTTCCACTGGCTTGCTTGCAGGTTTAGCATAACTGAATCAGCTCAGCATATCACCTACATACTTTGTCTAATGTAGAAAAATGCCATCTGATCATTGATCAACCTGAAGACCAAGAAATAACTTCATTTCTCCCATCGTACTCATCTCAAACTTGTCTTGCATCACATTCTCAAAGTCTTTGTGCATGGTGTCATCGGTTGCACCAAAAATGATATCATCCACGTAGATCAGAACGAGTAATAAGTCTTCACCTGTCCCACCCTGCCGGTGGCGGAAACACCGGCGTGACCTCATGATCGTTCAATAGCACAATGGTTGACTAAATATTAAGTTT
>WOUH02048573.1:0-11531 GCA_009936405.2 Stevia rebaudiana
CGCTTTTAGCATGTATATCAGGTTGAGTGCAGGTGGCAAGAATGGCATGTCTGGAAGCTGGCTGTGAGAATTTGAAGGCTGGCATATTTAGTAGTATGTTATGTAAATGTTTGTTTAAAGCCTAAGGGGCTATGTAAACGGATTTGCTTAAAAATAAAAGTTTAGATTTCTGCTGCTATTGAGTTATATCTATTTTAACTATAGTGCTCATGAGTAAATCCGATAACGTGACATGTCCCGGGAGACGGGCGTCACACTAAATCTATGGTCGGTTTCCCTCTCGGTCTAACCTTCCTTTGACTTGGTTTCCATCACCAAATTTCCCTCTTGGTCTAATTTGACAACTATTGGGAACTGATTTGCAATCCTAAATCGAATTTGCTAAACACAACACTAATTAAACTCAGGTTCCCTCCAGGTCTACATAATACAGCAAATGTAGAATTACCCTTTTACCCTTCTGCTCTTAAAGGAGCAAAAACAAAACAAAAAACCTAGCATCTAAACATACCCTCAAGGCTAACTAAGACAAGCAACCATTAGACATGATCAAACACTAAGCCTTCTGATTTTATTACATTCAATATAGTTAAACAAAACAGAATATTAACCTACTCATACCAACAATCGTTATAATGTCCAAAAACCGAAAACCTACAAGAAATCAAACAATTATTATCATTCCTAGGTAGCTACTAACAAATTTAGCCAAGCATCATATTGAATTTTTTTATTAATAATCAAAGTAACAGCTGATTTTATTGTAAACTGTAACGGCCCAAATTTTGAGTATTTTAATAATGAGAATTAGAAAACCTTCCACATGTTTAGTATCACCTTTCCGATCGGATTCTAGCCTTATAATAATTGTAATTTCAACGGTAATTCAATATTTATATGATATAAATACTTTTATCATATTCTAATACGTATTTCGGATCTTTAGAGTGTATGCGAAATTTCGATACGACTGACAATACGAAAGATTCACGTAAAACAATGAAACGTGTTAAAAGATCCGATATCTGATCACCTTTTCACTAGGTGAAATCAGTATGGTTTGATAGAAAATGGAAAATCGTGAACGTAGGCAAAAGCGGCGCACGAAACAGAGTCCGAACGAAGCGAAAACCGCAAACACAAGCTTTAACGTTCGCGCTGAATCTGGTTAACCATGCGATGACACATGGCAAGACACGTGGCATGAAACGTGACATACTCTGATTGGACAAGTGACACGCGTCAGATGATGACACATGGCAGCACACAGGCATGCCACCAAGCGACACCTGTCGCACTTGGGTGCCACGCGTACAAAAAACCTAGGCGATGCGAGCAAAGTTGGACCCAATATTGGCACTTATCGTGTAGCTTTTTAGGAATCGCCTATAAATAGCATGTTTTTGCCAGATTCGTTTTTACACCTCGTTTTCGTTCTCTGACCCTCGTTTACGATCAAATACCCCTCTAGACTCATAGTGGAAGTAGTAAGGTGCTCGGGAATCGTCGGCAGACTCTCTGGATGTTCTCGTTAAGAGTGCGAAGTTGGGATTTAGAGAAACTCGTTAGGAGATTACTATCCTATTAAGGTGAGTTCTTTGATCCCTCTTTTAAATGTTTTGATGTTTTAGGTTCTGATATGCATAAGTAAATGTTTATAAAGATTTTAAATGTTTACGTTATGATACACGGTATTATGAGATGTCGGTTTTGATAAACGTATTTTGGATATAAATATGTAGGGTGTGTTATATGAGTATAAATATGATGTTTGTTTGTTGTGTTATGCTTTTTAATGTTAAAGAAATATTGGAATTGCTTTAAGTATAGAGGTTGTTGGGGTTATCGTTTGCTATGACAAAGGTAGACTTCCATGTATTGAAAGTGTGGTAGACTGGTGGCTGGGTTCGCCCTACATATGTCCATATATGAACATCGTCAATATAATGGAAGTATATCCAAGTTAGACTTATGAGAAACTGACTCAATGGAACAATACTTAAATCAAAACAAGGTTTTTTAATATTATCAAGTATGATGGGATGTGGGTTGGTTAAATAGGTCTGAGTACCTATAGGTTGTGAATTGAATCTTTGTAAACATATGGTTTGATAAAGAAAAGGTTTGGGATATGGTTGTAGTCATATACGAACAAGTTTTAAAGTAGAAAAGTTCATGATATGGTTGTAGTCATATGCGAATAACTTTTAAATGGTTCGAGGCACGGGTGTGCCATGTATGGATCAGGTTTTAAAAGGATTTTTGGAAAATGATTTTGATAAAAGAAGTAATATGTTAGAAATTCAGTTGGTATTATAAGATTAGGAACCAAAGCGGATATTTCCTATGTGGGAATGGTAATGAAGCGTGTTGTACAACAAAAACGATGACGACTGTAGGAGAGATGTACCAGCTTGTCCCTAAATTGATGATGCTTTGTAGATTCACATTTGAACTGTTAATCATATATTAAAGTCTTTTATACATAACATTTTGAAATGAACTTACCGTGATAAACGTTTTGAAATAAGATTATGAGGTTAAATTTTTCGAAAGGTGTTAATAAACTATAAACTTAGAACTCATCAGCGTAAGCTGACGTTTTTAAGTATGCATATGAGATGCATGATAAAGCTTAGGATACAAGTGATGAACTATTTAGCAAGGAGGAATTATCGGACCTAGTATTGTGCTGGCAGTTAGTTAACATATGATGTAAATATTGCAACGAGTAATGTATAAAGCACTTTGGTTTAATATATATAAGTTTTATTTCCGCTGCTGTGTAATCTTTGTATAAATCATTGTGCTTAAAAAAAATGTTCTAAAACAAGTAAACTAACCAACTAAGCATTAAAAGCTTCAAACAAGCTCCACAATTGAATCTAGTAGCAAGATTGTCGTCCAAAATCGCCTAAGGAGCTGGAAAACATCGATCCTTTAACCCCTAATCGACTAGATCAATTTATAGGATTTTATTAGGGTTTAAGTCGACCAGGAAAGTTACATGTATCGCATAGTTGCGCCCCGATACCCCGTGCTTATTGCTTAGGACAAAATAGTTGGGGGCCGATTTTTGCCTTTGCCAGGCTCATGCGCTACGTGCGACTTGTTTATGAGGTCTGCACGTATTGCGTAGACTGCTTTTCCATAAATTCTTTATTATTTTTAATGTGATCGTCTCATTTTCTCGTGAATGCTCGTTCTTGATCGTTTAAACTTCAAAATCTTCATTTTCACCATGAACACCTGAAAAATATGAAAAGATTAAGTACAAGCACGAATAATAACAAAATCGTACACAACTATACAAACACCATACAAAAACGACTCGGAAATGACATGTGTTTTGCAAAACATCAAACATCCCCACACTTATCTCTTTTTCATCCCTGAAAAAGCCTATGCAATGGAATCATAGCTAAGCAATTGATTTCAAAAACAGATTTTACATTTCAAAACAAAATCATACATTAACCGCGATTGTAGATATACTTATCCAATTAAACCCAACCACTGACAATCAAAATCCAATGTCATGACAATTTGATGTGAAAGACAACATGGACGTATTCGGGTGGAAACCCACAGATATGGCAGGGGTGCCGCGAGCCATGGCCCAACACAAACTGAAGTTATATCCCCACAACCGTCCAATTAATGTATAGAAAGAACAATGGGCACTGAAAGACGACAGACAATGATTCAAGAAATCAAAAGCCTAGTTGAAGCAGGTATCATTCGAGATATAAGATACCAGACGTGTGTTGCCAACCCGGTCATGGTAAAAAAATCTAACGGCACGCGGCATAAACCGCAGGGTAGGTTACGTTGTTTGTTTGTGGGATTGTTTGTGGGGTTGTGAAGATGGTGAAAGGCATTGATGGTGTTGGTGTGTACGCTTGGGTTGGCTAATGTTGGTTCTGTCTGAGCTACCGAGGCACGGAAGTTGATGTATGGGAATGGTGTGTGCGGAATTGGTGGTGTCGTAAATGGGGTTCTTATAGTGGAGAACATATAATTTTGGCACGTTGTGGGTGTGAATGGTGTGGTATGATAGGCCGGATATGGGGTGGTAGTGAAATGGGATTTGCGGTCATGGCTATTGATGGTGTTTGTATTTTCCTCCCGTCGAATCAATCGTGAGATCTCATTGCCGGGAGTGTTCAACACTGTTTGATTGTTTGTGTTCGTCATGAGTTTCAGATTCAACTGATTGTAATGGTGAAATAGCTCGTTCGAGGTAGCGGATGAAGCCAATAAAGAAACATAGAACTAATTCAGTGATAGTAACTCTATTTCCACAGATGATTACAATCAATTGAGATCTAATCCTCACGAATACCAGACCTAAATCTAATCGAATCTAGAAACAAACAGAGAACGCATTCTGCTTGATTGATTGCTTGATCGCCTCTACCTTTTTTCCTCCAAACGGTTCTTATTTATAGATGGTTGAGTGTGGGTCCCACGAGTGAGGAAAGCATGTTAATTATCAACGGTCTGGATAAATGAGGCCTCTGGATTTGTGCCACGTGTCCAAGGGTTTGTTAGCGATTTGTTTTTTCCCGCGCAGAGGTTTTTTGCTGGATCATCGGTTGGGTCTTCGTGGGCGGGTTTACCCGTTTTACTTACTATCCTCTTCAACTGATATGTATTTTGTTGTATTTAAAACTAATTAAAATTTTAACTTTTTTTCAAAGTATTCCAGAAGTTCCATTTTATTATTCTCGAAAATCAAGTTTATTATTTGGTGAATTTCCATATAACGTTTGTCTGACACCATCTCCTAGAATATGTCACGTCCTTGTATTTACTCATAAGCACAATAGTTAAATAAAGATAACTCAATTGTAGTGGAAATTAAAACATATATTAATAAGCAAATCTGTTTACATAACTGATGGGTTAAACAAACTTTACATCTCATAGCACTAATCTATGCAAGTCTTCTTCAAAATCAGTAGCTAGCTTCCAGATATGCCATTTTTTCCACCTGTTTTTAAATCTCGGCTAATCGAGATGACTATTTCATCAACCTAGTACACATGCTAAGAGTGCTCAGATTACGTTGGTGACAAATAACTGATATGACGTTAGTCTTGTTATTTTTGTTAATGCTTAACAGTTAGGGCAGTTAGGTTAGATCTGAATTTGCCTACAAAAAGGCTTGTCATAGAATGTGTCTGTACGCTTTTACACGCTTCAAATTTACACTTTTCTACACACAAATATGTAATTTTGTGATCATTTTAGATATGATTTTAATACAAACTGCTATTTATTATTCATATCATCTGTTTTTCATATGTTCTTATTAATTATGATTTGAATATAAACTGCTTGTATTTTAATAATTAGATCTGTATCTTAACTTGAATTGATTGTTTGTTTCCGCCCTGTAATCAGTTGAAATCACTACTTATTGTTCTTAGATCATATCAGATCTTGATCCTGACATTAGTATGTTCTTTAAAAACTTATTTGGTTGCAGTATGCAGTCAAATCAGAAAGATTTTTCATATTTTTATCTTTTTTCATATTTTTTGGCAACCATTCAGATAATGTGTATGACTACACTTATTTTGGTGTATCTTTCAGGTCTATTTTAGGACATATATCAACAAATGCTGGGTATATACACATTTTTGGTAGATATGCATATGAAAACATAGTCTTTATCAATATTGGTAGATTACTATGTCTATATAGTGTGTGATCTCAGAAGTTTAACTTTCACTTCTTATATTCTAAGTCAAACTGATTTAATACCTTATCATGAAATAGATAATATCCCTGTCACATTTTTCTTTAGATTTTATTTCTCATTTACCAGAGTTTACTGTAGATCAGCCGAGCCTACCATCACTTTGATATTATCACAGAAAATCCTTTCAAATTTTCTTCTCTGAGCAATCCTTTTCATAGTGATTCACCTATCATTTTTCAAAGAATAAAATTATATCATAATAAGTATATGTACATCATATTTGCAAACAGAACCAATATTTTTTTTAGTTTTCTAATTTGTTTGTAATTTTCTTGATTTTATAATGTTTGTCATATTTCTTTAACCGATTAGAAACTGTGAATGATAAAAATCTATTAAATATATCATCATATGAAGGTTTTTTGCCAAATATTCAAATCTTTTAGGATCCAAATCTTTGTTAGACGTGGGAAAAATGAAAAGACTCTATTTCTAACGAAAGTTGATGATGATATCATCTTTGGATCCACAAAGAAAAAGCTTTGCATTGACTTTGAAGAGCTTATGTAAACAAAATTCCAATTGAGTGCTATGGGTGAACTAAACTTCTTTTTAGGACTTCAAGTTACTCAGAGATTAGATGGTATTTTTCTAAATCAGCATGTCAAAGAAATTCTCAAACGTTTTGAGATAGCTGAGCGCAAAGCAGGTTCTACTCCAGCATATTCAAGAGATAAGATCGCTCCTGATCCATTAGGGAAGTCAATTAATCAAACTTACTATAGATCTATGATTGGCTCTCTAATGTATTTAACTAGCTAGTAGATCTGATATAATGTGTAGTGTTTGTGTTTGTGCCAGGTACCAAGTTGATCCAAAGGAATCACATCACATGGTTGTTAAAAGAATCTTTTGATACCTAAACGGAAAGCCAGATCTTGGAATATGGTATCCAAAGAATGATGATTTTCATTTAGTGGCTTACATTGATTGTGATTTTGGAGACAACTATGACAGAAAATCAACCTATGGAGGATATAAGATTTTTGGGTAACAGGTTAATATCTTGCCAGTGTAAGAAACAAACCAATGTTTCTGTGTCTACTACTGTATCCGAGTACATTGCAGCCTCGCAATGTTGCTCTCAAGTTCTCTGGATTCAAAACCAGATGCTTGACATTGGATTCAATTTTCTCAAAACACCAATAAACATAGATACTAAAGCAGATATATTTATCACTAGAAAACCAATTCAACATTCCAAAGCTAAACATATAGAAATAAGATATCACTTTTTAAGGGATAGCTCAGAAAAAAGTCTTATTGAGCTGTTCTATATTGACACTCAACCCCAATTAGCTGACCTTTTCACCAAAGCTCTCGATACTTCTTGATTTGAGTACTTCGTGAAAGAAATTGGTATGAGGAATATGGAATAAACTTGATAATTAAAATATATAAAATATGTTTAGTGATTCTACGTAAATTGTTATGTTGGTAGATTCAGCTAGTCACAAGTAAACTTTGGAGAATATGGTAAATCTAATCATTGGTGACAGGTTAGTTATCTTTTTCATTCTAAGGTCATTAAATCAATTTGACTCTCTTCAATAATAAGTGAGAGTTGAATTTTCTTCATCACACACCATCTTTTGGAGTATAATCATAAAGATAAAGACATTACATTTGCACATTCAACTGAATAAGTGTAAAATATTACATAGCATATGTGAGATAATTTGTCCCAAATCAGGTTTGATAGACTAAGTCCTGATAACTGCCCAAATGAACACAGTGTTTGTCAAGTTTAAGAAAGAAAAATCATAAAACTCAAAAATATGTGAAAAGTATCTTAATTTGATAGCACACCTTCAACTGAATGATTGTTCCAATGAACACAGTGGTTGTGTAATTCAAGAAAGAAATGCATCAAAAATTACTAAATATTAATACTCAAAATTGATGGTAAACAAGAATTGATAAAAAAAAATCCTCAAAAAATTATAAGAATTACTTCAAATTTTGCTTTTTGATGAAAAAGATATATATGTAAGCTTAAGTCACCATCAAAGAAAACCAAAACATGATAAATCATATTTCTTCCAAAGTTGAAATCATCTAGCATGGATTAAAAAGGATAAATATATCAATAGTTGATTTATGACGTACCACACAACATATTTTATCATTTCTTCAGAAAACAAAAAGGGGGGTTAACTTTTAAGAAGAATGAGTATAATAAAGGTGTTATTGAGATTGCAGAAACACAAATACACCTAACATGCAAAATTTTGCATCTCCAAGGCATGATAAAACTACTTGTGGATTTACATTTCTCAAGAAACAAATTCTTGAAAAACATTCTAAAACAAGTAAATGAGAAATTTCTCTTCAAATGAGTGAAGTCTCTATGAATGAGAAAACTCTCTTCGAATGAGTTGAAGTTGAACTCTTCGAATGAGACAACTCTACTCAAATAAGTTAGTAGTCTCTTTGAATGAGAAATTTCTCTTCGAATGAGTTAAGTCTCTTTGAATGAGAAAATTCTATTCGAATGAGTTAATTCTCTTCGAATGAGTTAAAGTTTAACTCTTCAAATGAGGCAAATGTATTTAATAAGTTAGTCTCTTCGAATGAGAAAAATATATGAGAACGAATTAAGTCTCTTCGAATGAAATAATATTCTTCAAAAGAGTTAATTCTCTTCGAATGAATAAACTCTCTTTGGATGAGTTATTCTCTTCGAAAGAATAATCCCTCTTTGAGTGAGTTAAAACCCTTCAAACAACTCAAAAGATATTCGAATGAGATAAAGTCTCTTCAAATGAGAAAATCTCTCTTCAGGTGAGTAAATCTTAAGATCTCCGACACTTAGAAGAATGTTTAAAAATCTTTCATAAAATAGAACATGGGTCATGTCGTCAAGTGGGCCATTGTATTTACAATCATTTAAATATCATAGTGTCCGCCCATTTTCACTTAATCTTTCCTTATACTCTACATACCCGCTGTGATGTGTGTGATCATGGTGTGCAATCAAATCAAGAATTCAATTTATAAGTAAACGATCAACAAACACACAAACGCGGAAAGTGTACCGGTATCACAAATTTGGGAAACACAAATTTGAGAAACACTAAGAAGATTATGATCGAGTTGCTTAACAAAGTTAACATGATGAAAACTGATTTTTCCATTTGACAATGTTCCTTCACTAGTAATGAAACGTCCTTTATCACCCGCAAACGCAACATAACCACCTTGAACAGATTTGACGTTTTGTAATAACATAAGATTCGTGTGTTGGAAAGCTCCATTGTCAATAACCCAAAGATTATCAACAGGTCCTCTTGGAGCATCCTATACAAAAACAACCAAATCCATTAGGAACCTAAGCCTCTACGGTCTTGGGTTGTCCATTTTCATCATAAAATGTTAACATGATTTTCTTTCCCTTGAACGGTAAAGACGAACTACTTGATGACTGTTCTTCAGAATTAATTGATTTTGGTTTCCATTTTTTATCTTCATTAAAACCCTTTTTGAAATAAACCTTGTCTTGAGTGACAACAGTTTGTTTGATTGGTGATTTAGGTTTTTTCAACCTCAATTTCTGGTTTTAGCAATTTTGAAAGTTGTTTCACATATTTCTTTTATTGTTTAAGATTGATTTCTTTTTGAAAGTTAATCTGATGATGTGAAGCATGTGGAATATGAGATTCATGACTACCATGTTCACCACACTCAAAACATACACGTCTAGCCATAAAAGTCAGAGATCTATTTGGACTATAATAAGATTGTGAATTGAAGCTTTTTGGTGAAATGGAAGAAGAACTTCCATGTGAAGAACTTCTTGGAGAAATAGATCTATTGACATTAAGAGTTGGTGGTTTGCGAATGAAACCCATCGGAGACTTTGGCTTTGGAATCATGTTTGATGTAACTTTATGTTCTGTTTGATTCAATTGTGTTTGTTTGAGTGGAACTGGTTGTTTGATCTTGGTTGATTTTGATGATGAAGGTTCATCCATATGTCTATTTGGAATTCGATATTTTTCGGTGTTTGAATTTATATTCCAAGTTTGTGTTTTAGATGCTTGTTTTTTTATCTAACACGAAATCAATGTTTGATTCAATTTTAGCTTCATTTGATTTGGTTGCTTTAACAAACTTGATTTTCTTAACTAACGTAGCGTTTGAAATAGAAGCATTTGATTTCTTGAGAATTGAAATCTGTTTAGACATAGGAATGTCTTTCTGATTTCTTAAAGTGTTTTGACTCGTAGCGATTATAGTTTTAATTTGTTCTAATTCAAATTTGCTATTGGAGTCATAACAATCCTCAATAATCGGAGCATCCAAATCTCGAACAGAAGTTTGTGAACTTGTTTCCACGGATGAACGCGTCAACAAATCATCATTACTCAAGTCAAAAGGTTCATTAACAAGTGAAGATTTAATTTCAACAGTTGTGGATTTTTCACTTATTGGGACGCTTGAGTAATTATCATTCATGGGGGGTGGACACGCATTATACCTAAACTAGACTTATCACCACTTGCATGTTGTGAAGTGATGATATGATCCAAAACATATGACGAATTGGTATAACTGTCCAACTTAAGCTTAAGATTTTCAAACTAAACTTTAATGTTAGCTGTTTCAAGCTTGGCTTGTGCGATGTTATCAATGTAAGTGTTTATTGCGTCTTCTTTCAAAATCAATGTTCTTTTAAGATCATTGTTATCTTTTGTTAAAGCTTGCACTTTAGTTGTGAAATCAGATTCATTTGTCTTTAAAACTGTGTTAGTTTCAATACAATTGTTAAGATTGCAAATCAAGTGGAGATTTTGCTCCTTTAATCTCTCATTTTGTCCTTCAAGATTAACACAAGTGTTACATTTGATTTTATTTTTAGTTTCAATTTGTTCAGTTAACACATTGTTAATTGAGGTTAAGGAAGCTAAATCATCAGCTAATTGATCATTATGAGCAATTAATCTATCTAAAACAGGTTTGCATTTAAAACAAGTGGAGTTTACCTCGGATTTGCCTTTCCCTTTTGAGGATCTATCCGCCATAAATGCAAACTCAGTTTGAACAGTTGTCTTTTCATCATTGTTATCCTTCTTCTTTTCTTCAAACATTTCATTTTCCACCAATGATTGTACCACTTCAGTAATATCTGTTGTGATCCAAGTCGGGTCATACCCAATAACAAGCTAGACAAACACCTAAAATATTTATTAAATTGATATGATCAATTAAATAAATGATCAACACTTAGAAAATTGGTTTTCTAAAATTAAGAGAACTTGTGTAATAAATAGATTACTTGGGTAATTTATTTAAGTGAGAACTTTTACATATGTTACTTAATTGGTAAATAACATAAGTAAATAATGTGAAATGGTGCAAAATGGTAATGTGTTACAAAGGTTAAAAAGGGTTTTAACTTTTACCACAAATTACCATGCAATAAAAGATAAATCAAAAATCAACAAATGATCCCATTGGACCATCATCTTTGGCCGTCCCATATGGGTCTCATGTGACCTTTGTTTGTTGTTTTATCTTTGCATGCTAGTTCACCATACAACACACATGCAATTGCATCTTCTCTCACACCAAAAGAACACACACAAACTCTCTCTAACTCTCTCTTTTTCTCCTTCTTGTTCTCGGCAATTAGAGGGCAGATTCAAGGTGTTAGAGTGCTGAATTTTCAAGTGTTGAAGGTTCCTAACAATCCTTTGGTGTTTGTTGTTTGAAGCTTGGGGTATACAAGCTTGAGGCTTCATTCTTTTGGAGCATACAT
>WOUH02048594.1:0-11531 GCA_009936405.2 Stevia rebaudiana
AAAATATAAAAGAAATGTGGGTTTATGAGGTTTATTTATAGGGTGATTTAAAATTGGTTAAAATTTTTTTTTTTTTTAATCTAACGTTCGGTCAAAGGTGGGTCAAAGTGGCCAACGGTCAAAAAATTGTAACGTTGGAGAGTTGCCGTTTCGGCAATGTTTCGCCGATTATCATACCCGATGCCGATGCCGAATTACCGGCGGCGGTGTTGCCGCTCGGCAACACTAACCGAAGCCGTAGCCGAACCTCCACTCCCCGCACCCTTAGTCATGCAAGTGTAAAAATCAAGACTTACCACTCTACCAACTTGTTATTTTTATTACCAAAATTCGTATTTAATAATATTAGTGGAGTCACTTAAAAAAAGTCCTATGTGGTCAAAAAAAATTCATCTTACATGTTTCAGTTACGGATTTAAATTCAATAGGATTGCGCGACCCCAAACCTCATAGGAAGGGTCCACCCCTGAGCACCCGGAGGTTTAAGTTAGTGCAAAACCGGTTGCAATACAATTGTAAAAAATGGCATTTGCGTCATAGTTTATTCGCATCTTTTTAAGTCCAAATTAACATCATTCACAAAGAGTACGTAAAATTTATATTTTCTTAACGACACGTAAAATCTATATCTATATCTATATTTGATTATTTTTTATATATGATTCAAACTAAACTTACCAAATTTCTATGTATTTTTTCATTTTATTAATGTCTAAGTAAATGTTTTTTTATCATTGGCCAACTTACATCTCGAGGGGCAGATTCAAGTGTTCCGGGTGCAGAGGCCCCCACTAAGATCCATCTTTGTAGAAGAGAATTTCTTAAGTTTTATTGCAGGCCCCTTCTCCGATATCCGATCATCCACAAACAGAGAAAGAGTTGAGCAACTGACGGTGTCGAATTGAGGAATCCATGGAAGCTCTTGGGAGGGTTCTTAATACATGAAAGTTGCAGAGATTATTGAGGCAAGTGTCGGTGACAAGTACACGAGTATTAAATGCAAGTTTCATTTTTTTTACAAATATCTTTTGTTCTTTTAATTTTTATCAATAATCAATTAATTTTTTTGTTTTGGCATTTGTTGCTAGATTACTTTCCCTCGTCGAAAATTTGGTATAAGTTTGATTCAAAGATGTGAAATCTGATTTCTATCTTTTTATTAATTAATAAATGTAAATGATTCATTTTTACCTGATACATTTTGAGCCAATTTAATTTTTTTGAATTGAAGTAAGTGAGTATGAATGTTTACAATATTGTTAATTAAATAAGCACTCTTTTTGCTTTATCAATATGAATTTTTAGAAGTAGATTATACTAAAATATCCTTGCTTTATCATTTACCCGACATATTTTGACCGAACCAATCAGTGGCGAAGCTTGAGATTTTGGTAAAGGGTTGCCAATATCATATATGTAGAATTTTCAGGTATTTCGTGGGTTGCCCGTCTATATATATATAAAAAAAATTGGGTCGAAATCGCAAAATTTACACTACGCGCGAAAAAACTTGCGGTCGCCCGGGCAACCCCAGGCACCCACAAAGCTTCGTCCCTGGAACCAAATCAACCAACTTGTTTTCGCCCCCATTGACGAAAATCTCTGGATCCGCCATTGTTAATATCTCACAACAATTGTAAAAAAGGGCATTTGTTTTTTCACTTTGTTGTTAAAAATCAAATTAAATTAATAAATCATATTAATCTAACTAAGTAGAGTTATATTAAATATGTCGTCTTATCCATCATGACAAGTCATTTTACCCTTTCTAACCTCTAACTTACGTAATGGTACCTTCTATACCCTTATCATGATAAATCACTTTTACTCTTTCTAACTTTTAACCTATGTAATATATCCTCTTCACCCTCTGACCCTCATCCTATGCAATGATATCATCTACACCCTCATTTTTTTAAACTAAATTAAAAACAAACATTTCGTTAATTAAAAACAACAATAATTTAAAACTAAAACAAAAAAAACATAAATAAATGATTACATCAAATAAAATAAAAATTGACATAAAAAGTGGTTAGTCCGAATGCGGGGTCACATTACGGCATACACCGACATGGGTAAAGTTATGACCCATGAGATTTTGATATTAAACTTTCGCTCTCTCCAAAATGTCAACCTCGTTCCACGCCGGTTCACGGTTTGCATAGATTTTTCAATGTTAAACCTTGTGATCCGGTCAATCTTTTTCTCATAATATCCCTTTGGTAGCTAGTTAGTGGACCGTACGCCTACGTTGGCAATTTTTGTGTGAAAAAAGTTGGATGAATTTGGGTTAATTTGTGTGTGAAATAGGTTGGTATTATGTGGTATATATAGGTAACTTGGGTGGGTATTAAATATGGGATGGATGCTAAGGATTTTGAAACCGAGGACCAAACTGTTGGGAGAAACCTGCAGTTACGTGACAGTGTAGCCCAATAGCCCGCGAAAACTCGCACATGAACCCACCCGAGCGGCCGAGCACCACACCGAGCAACTTTAGAGAAAAACAAAGAGTTCGTTTGATAGCTAATTCAGTTATTCTTTCTAGACGATTCGGATTTCGGCATTCACAAATCCACTCAGGACTAAACTGAAAATTAAGCCATCGAATGCAAACCACACAAATAAGACAAATTTGGCATTTAGGTTTTGGTCGGATAATTGAAATGCCTGAACATCAATTTAGATTGTTTTAGGTATTCATACCAAGCTCTCCAAATAAAGAAATTTGTAATTAGGTTATTTTGATTAAATTACTCGACTTATTTAGATTTGTATTGGAGTTATTTAGATTGAACTATTAAACAAAATTATAACAATATATATCCAATTAGGTTTTTGTTAGGACCCGATAAAAACCACACCGTTGGTTTAATCTCAAACCAAAATAGGATAATCTAGTTATCCAATTTGTGGATCTAGCTTTATTCTCTAACCCGAATAATCAATATTCCTGAACAACAAAACGAAACAATCAAATATGAAAAAAGCATTGGTATGATTTTATCCTTATTCTTTGTTTTTTATGGATTCCTTACAAGTGAAACACACAAACTAGATTATAATGTAAAAGATTTCAAACTAAAAGTTTGAAAAATAAACTATCAGAAAAAAAAAATGAACGAAAGGTTTTGGAGTTACAAGTTGATTCGATGTGGGGGTGACCTCACATGACATTAACATCTATGACAGATTGACAGTGCAGGCCCATAAGGATTCAAGTGTCCGGTACGAGACAGAAAAAAAATGTCCTTATGCTCGAACGATTTATCAATTAAAAAAACTTATTTTTTTTAAACGAGGATTAAAGTTATAATAATAAACATAGCAACTTTGAATGATCAAACAACCTTCATAGCTTCGTTGATAATCTACAGTTAAGTTTTCATGAGGTTGGAAGATCGAAAATCTATAGCTGCATTTAAAAAAAAAATACTCAAAACTTTATTTCTTTTCACAAAACTTAAAAACCTATCAAACATCTCTCCTTTAGAAGAATTGTAAAATAATTTACTTCTATAAATCAACAAAATACCTCAAGACTTTCTTATTTTTTTTTTCTAATTATTAAGTATTTTAATTTATTTTAAACTAATTAAGATTAATTACTCAAAATATGTAAACTATTTTTTGAAAATTAACAGCATACATATGTTTTTTCAAAATTTTAGTACATTTTTAAGGATTTTTTAATTTTTTTTTTTAAATTTTTATTAAAAGATGAATTAAAATAAGTGAGTAATTAATCAAAATTTAAATAAGACACATGGGATTGATCTTGAACCTGTGAACTCCTAGTGTTAAATGACGTATCTTAACCACCATGATACATGATAGTTTGTTGAATGTAACTATAAAAAATATTATTATAATAAGTTTTTTTTTTAAATTTTAGGCCCCTCAAAATATCGGGTCCGAGACGATATCCCACTTCACCCCAAGCTTGTGCCGACACTGATATACGAGACTATCAGAACCACGTACTGTTTTTCCACACGTCGTCCTCTTGTTTTTTGTGTTTCCACTTGCTTCCTCTTTTAGCTTTTTTAATAGAAGTTCAGACAAACAAAACAGATACTGCTCGACCTTTCGCTTTATGAACCATTGAACATGGACTATACGACAATTTAAATATAGGGTGATGCAATATGTAGTTATGTACCTTCCAAAAATCTTACTTTTTTAAATTATTTCTTTTATCTTTTGTCAAATCAATATTACTGTTTACTACTTATTTTCTTTGCTTTGTTTTATCTATCTCGATATAAAAATACGCTGTGAGTTTAAACAAAATATCTCATCAAACCTTTTGATTAAAAAAATATTTTTTTTCATCAAAAGTGATAATTTTTAACGTAAAAATTATTTAAAATATAAAGACAAAAGGTTACATATGTAATGGGTTTTTTGAGTTTTCACTCATGTATTTAAAATTATCATTCTGATTTACGTATTAGAGCAAAATGTTGTTATTTCACCCAAAACCTGAAAAGTAATTCTTTTACATTTTATTTGATCTCTTTTTTTAAAAACAAAAGATCTTTTTTATGGTGTAACCTTTTTTCTATAAAAATAAGATCGTATAAAAATTGTAAACATTTAAAAATAATAAGATAAATTGAAAGAAAAATTATAATAAAGAGGGTCACTACCAAAACACCTCAAGCAAATTTTCACTAAATTTATTGGAATGCGCTGGTATTTTTCAAAAAATACATCTGATGACATGATGTTTAATCCAATGCACATGGTCATATAGTTTGAAAATCACATGGTTCTGAAAACTTCTATTCAACCCTTTGTTTTTTTAATTTTACACATTTATCTTTTCATATTCTAAATGGTGAAAGTGGTGGTGTGATATTATTATGTAACAAGCCTAAATTTGTACCGATCTATATTACATCATCTCTTTAAATGCAGCCAACCACATTCAACATCGACCTTTATATATAGACTATAATTCATCACGTCTCTAATATACTCCTTATTTCAAGTTTATAACCATCAAGAAGATCACAAACACACCACAAAACAATGGATTCATCACTTCCGGCTGCGGTTGGTTCTACCCACCGACCTCACATAGTCTTGTTTCCATTCATGTCTAAAGGTCACACCATCCCACTACTCCAACTAGCCCGATTGCTCGTGAACCGCGGTTCCATGGTCACTGTTTTCACCACCAAAGCTAACCACCCATTCGTGGCTCAATTTCTTGAACCCTGCCCAATTGGTTCCATCTCGATTATAGACCTTAAGTTCCCTAACGATGTTGAGGGTGTACCCGAAGGCGTCGAGAGCACCGATAAGCTACCTTCGATCAAGCTTTTTAGACAATTTGCGGTCGCAACCAAACTCATGCAGCCTCAATTTGAACAATCACTCGACAAACTATCGAATGTTACGTGCATCGTTTCCGATGGTTTTTTGAGTTGGACGCTTGCATCGGCAAACAAGTTTGGGATCCCTCGGATGACGTTTGATGGGATGAACGCTTATTCGAGTGTTGTGTCTAAAGAAGTCGGTGTAAGCCTGTGGGGACCCGAGTCGGATGATGAACTAATCACCGTGCCCAAGTTCCCGTGGATCAAAGTCACTAGAAATGATTTTGACGAGCCGTTTAATCAGCGGGATTCAACGAGTCCTCTTTTTGAATTAGTAATGGAGATGGGTATAGCCTCGGCTAAAAGTTATGGTCTGATCTTGAACAGCTTCTACGAGCTAGAGCCATTGTTTGTAGACTACTTAAACTGCGAGTCCAAACCCAAAGCTTGGTGTGTCGGACCACTTTGCTTGGTTGACACATTAGCCAGTGCAGATAACAAACAAACAAACGTACCCAGTAATATTATCAGTATCCCGCCAGAACAGAAACCGAAAGTCCCGGATTGGATAGAGTGGCTAGACCAAAAGCTAGCTAAAGGAACCTCGGTTTTATACGTCGCGTTCGGTTCACAAGCCGAGATCTCAATCAAACAATTGGAAGCCATATCCAAAGGTTTGGAACGATCAGAAGTAAACTTCTTGTGGGTGGTGAGAAAGTGTGATCAAACCAATGTTCTCGACGAGCTTGAACAACGAGTAGGCAAAAGAGGGATGATAGTTAACCAATGGGTGAACCAGAGGGAGATTTTGAACCACAAGAGCGTGAACGGGTTCGTGAGTCACTGTGGTTGGAACTCAGCTCTAGAGAGCATATGTTCGGGCGTACCGATTCTAGCTTGGCCCATGATGGCTGAACAACATCTGAATGCGCGAATGGTGGTCGAGGAGATTAAGGTCGGGTTACGAGTCGAAACATGTGATGGTTCGGTTAGAGGGTTTGTGAAACCAGATGGGTTGAAAAAGATGGTTAAGGAGTTGATGGAAGGTGAGAAGGGGAAAGAGGTGAGGAAGACGGTTAAGGCGGTTGGTGCAGCCGCAAAGCGAGCCATGGCGGATGGTGGTTCGTCTTGGCGGATGGTGAACGAGCTCATAAACGAGTTGGAGACTGTTAGAAACTGTGGTAAGATTAGTGACAGAGAGTGTTGGTGCGTAGGCGGCAATTGGGGTGGGTAATGTTTGTGGTATTTGAGGTGTTGAGGTAGGTAAGGTGATGTATGGAAATGGTGTATGTAGAATTGATGGTAGCGTGAAAGGGGTTGTGATGGTGGAAAACAAGGGGTGGTGATTTGTTGTATGTACAGAGAGTGTGGGCTGGGCTGATAAGCCGGATATGGTGGTGGTTGTGAAATGGGATTTGGGATGACAGTGGTAACCACTGGTGGGATTGTGTTTTCTTCTTGTTGAATCGACCGCAAGGTCTCATCCTCAGAGATGTTCAGCTCGGATTGGTTGTTTGTGTTAGTCATGAGTTTTAGATTCATATGATTGTAACAGTGAAATTGCTCGTTCGAAGCCACAGATGGCGCCAATGAAGAATCAGAGAACTAATCGACGATAGTAATTCTATTTCCACAAATTGATTACAATCAAATAAGATCCAAACCTCTTAGATTACAATACTCAGATCTACAAATCTAATGTGATGTTAGGAATTCAATCTTTCTATTGCTCCAGAATTACGTATCCATTCTCCCTCCAAAACCGTTTCTTTTATAGGCGGTTGAGTGTGGGACCCCTAAGGTGAGGAAAGCATGTATGGTATGGAGGGTCTGGATGAATGAGGATTTCAGGGAGCCTTTGGATCTCTGGCACACGTCATTAGTTTGTTAGCACTTACCATTCTCCCTAGTGGGTTGTTTGTTGGATCTTGTGCGGGTTTTCACCCGTTTTACTTGCTAACCTCTTCATTAATTAAAACTTAAAAATAACAATAATTTAAAACTAAAAAAAAAACACAAATAAATGATTACATCAAATAAAATAAAAATTGACATATAAAAAGTGGTTAGTCCAAACACGGGGTCACAATGCGGCACGCACCGACATGAGTAAAGCTATGACCCATGACATTTTGGTATTAAGTTTTTGTTATCTCCAAAATGTCATCCTCGTTCCACGTTGGTTCATGGTTTGCATAGAGTTTTCAGTGTAACACCCCGTGAACCGGTCAATATTTTTTCTCATATTAGCCCATTTGGTAGCTAGTTGGTGGACCATACACCTACTTTAACCAATTTGTGTGTGAAAAAAGGTTTGATGAATTTGGGTTAATTTGTGGGTGAAATAGGTTGGTATTATATGGTATATATAGGTAATTTGGGTGGGTATGAAATATGGGTGGTTGAGAGAGGTAACGATAATGTTACCACTGGAATGGAGATAGGATGGATGCTCGGGCTTTTGAAAAAGAGGGCCAAATCACTGGGTTGAACCTGTGACTATGCGACAGTGTAGCCCGCTAGCCCTCAAAAACTCGCCCATGAACCCACCCGAGCACCATACCAAGCAGCCTTAGAAGAAATAAAGAACTCGTTTGATTGCGTTTCAGCTAATTCAGTTATTCTTTCTAGATAATTCGAATTTTGGCATCCACAAATCCACTCAGGACTAAACTGAAAACTAAGCCACCGAATGCAAACCACTTAAATAAGACAAATTTGGCATTTAGGTTTAGGTCGGATAATTTAATTGTCCAAACATCAATTTGGAATGTCTTAGTTATTCATACCGGGCTCTTCAAATATACAAATTTGTATTTAGGTTATTTTGATTGAACTTATTTAGAGTTGTATTCAAGTTATTTGGATTGAACAATTAAATAAATTTATAACAATATATATGCAACTAGGTTTCCGTTAGGACCCGATTAAAACCACACCGTTAAATTAATATTTTATTTGGTTTCACCTGAAACCAAAATCGTTATCCAATGAATGTATCTAGCTTTATTCTCTAACCCGAATAACCAACATCCCTGGACAACAAAACGAGACCATTAAATATGAAAGAAGGATTGGTATGTTTTTATCCTTATTTTTTGAGCTGTTTGTTTACATAAGAATGAGGTCATTAAGAGGTAAACGTTTGAATCAACCAGATTCAGACTTTTTGTTAAAAAAAACAAAAAAAACACATCTGAATTGGGAAATTGACATCTGACTCGTCGAGTTAGATGTGAAACCTAAAGTCTGAATCATTCAGCAAAACAAAATGACTAAGGGGTTGTTTGTTTGCGCTGACCCACGGTTTGACCGAACCAGTGTGTTTGATTTGATAAACGAATAGCTGACCCAGTCCGTTTTATGGCGCATGTTGACCAGCTGACCCGACGGGGGCTCGATCGCCGTGGGCTGCATCGGCTGGGTTCACGACGGGTCGCGCGGGAGTCCCAGTTTGTGTCCGCAGGTCGCGCGGGCGACGCATTGTTTCAATAATTTTTCCTCGTCAGAAACCCGTTTTTGCACACCTCTGCCCGCGGGTAAGACATTCAATACTCTTCACCAAGTTTCCACATATAAACACATCAATTTTCCTATCTCACAGCAATGTGGGACAAGGGAAGCAAGACTCCATTTCACATTCTTATTTTCACACATAAAATCTAATATGTTCTTGTTGAAAATTTGGCTATTTTTATTGAATACAAAACACAATTTATGGTTATTTTTATCATTCAGCAGAGTCAGTCAGATACAGAATCAAACAGCCAAGTTTCAGTAAAATGCAGACTGAGTCATAACTGGATCAGCTCCCGATCACACAAATCAAACGGCTCTGTCCCAATCGACCTTCCTGCCTTCTCCAGATTGGTCTCTAGCGAACCTCCCTAGCCCGACGAACACCACCACTTGGCCTTCCTTTCTCCGGCGTCCACCATCATGGCCTTTTCTTCTCCAGCAGCAAGTTCGATTTGACTGACTGAGCACCTGCCATTTACCTGTTCTTGAGGCTGCTGATGACCACCGCCACCCAATCTTGTTCTCCATCGATCGACGAACACCACCATCTCCTCTTCTTCTCCGGCGAATTCTTTTTCCAGGTACGATTTGATTTTTGTTTGATGTTTATGCTTGATTTCGATTTTGATTCTTCTATGCTCGCTTTTGAAGTCTGTCTTGTATGCTCGCTTTTGATTTCTGATTCTTGTATGCTCAATTTTGATTTATGGGATATGTTCTAATCAATTTCTAGTTCAATAATCTTATAAATTGAAGATGACTTCCATTATGCAAACAACCTCTCTAATCGATTTCTGGTCCTTGTATGGTTCATAGATTGAAACCTAATTTATGTTTTAATTTAATTTCTTCAATTGAGTGTACTGTTGTTGTACGGAAATCGGTAAAAGAATGCCTGAATTCTGTCGTTGATCACTCTATGCATAAGCGCAATTAAAGATGCAATCCTTAATGGTAGTCAAATTTTGTTTTAGGGTTCAACCAGGGACGAATTTTAGTTGGATTACTTATGGTTGCATCCAATAGCTACATATCAAACTTTTGATATTGATTAAAAAATTTGCATTGCTTCATTGCTCCACAATAATTTACGAAATAGTTGATCAATTTTGTGGGTTCTGTGTGTGCAGAAAATGGCAATTTGCTTTATGCTTACATCAATTGCTCCAATTTACGAATTATGCACTTTTGTTCTTGACTATTGATCATGAGCATAGTTTTCGAGTGGATTTACACATTGTCTTTACTTATAGTTGGTCATTTCAACATTATGTTTAGGTTTAATTTGCTTGATATTATCCTTGTGATTTGGATTAATTAACGAGTTCCAACTTGGACGGGTCAACAAGGCCATAATTAGGTCGTAGCACATGCTACAAATCAGTCGTAAACATGTCTCAGTATTCACAAGCAATCCAACATTCAAACCAAGCATGAAGCATCAAAGTTCCCTGGTTTTTTTATATTTTTTTTGTGTTTGAAACAATTGTAGTCATTTTGTTACTTATTTTGGGGTTTGAAGTAATTGCCGTGGTTTTGTAATCTTTGGATATTAAACAAGTTGATAGTTTTGGTTTTGGAATGATATGCTAGATATGTATTGTTTATATAATCCTTGCACATGTGTTATTTAATTTGCACCATTGATATTAAAAATTATGAATTGAGAAGTATTTTATAAATTAATCATCATTTAGTATATTAATTAAGCAATCTAACCAAACATATATATTTAATTCAACACAAAATAGTGCAGAGGGGTAAAATAGTCATTCTGTACGGTCATTCAGATGTTCAACCAATTAAACAACAATATTGATTCAACACTTAACTGGTTCAGAGCCTTTTAACCAGTCAGACATCTTATGGATTCCTTACAAGTGAAGCACACAAACTAGATTATAATGTAAAAGATTTCAAACTAAAAGTTTGAAAAATAACTATCATATGAATAAAAAAAAATGGACGAAAGGTTTTGGAGTTACAAGTTGGTTCGATGTGGGGGAGACCACACACATGCATTAACATCTATGAGACTATAAGAACCACATACTATTTCCACACGTCGTACTCTTTTTATGTTCCACTTTGATTCATCTTTTAGCTTCTTTCTAGAAGTTCAGACTAACAAAACAGATACTGCTCCCTACCTTTCGCTCTATAAACATGGTGACTATACGACAATTCAAATATAGAGTGATGCTATATGTAGTTATGTACCTTCCAAAAATTTTTTTTTTATCAATGTTACTCAAATCAAAGAGAAAAAAAATTCTTGTTTTTATGCTATAATTTTTATAAAAACATAATATCGTATTAAAAAGTTATTAATGTTTAAAAGAAATGAGGAAAAAGTTTAAAAAGTAAACAAATAAGTTTTTACATGAATTTCCTTTCCCTTATCTTTTACCTTACGCAAATAATCGTCAAGATTTTTTCCTATTGTGTTATGTAATATCTCCTTCCTATTTGATTCTTCCTCGATAAAGATGATCACTACCAAAACATCTCAACCAAATTTTCACAAAATTTATCGGAATGCGCTTGTAATTCACAAAAAATACATCTGATGAATGATGTTTAATCAAAAGCACATGGTCATTTCATAGAAACTTCAATTCAACCCTTTGTTTTTCTTATTTTACTCATTTATCATTTCATATTCTAAAATGGTGAAATATG
>WOUH02048652.1:0-11522 GCA_009936405.2 Stevia rebaudiana
GATAAGGGTATGGTTCTCTCATTTATTTATTAGATTTGCACGTACGTTTCAGATTTCCTCTTATCCAGACTTTGACTCTGTTAGTTATTTGTTCAAAAGGATTATGTTCGAATGGATTGTTTATTCAGGTAAGGTGGTGACTATTGTGTTCGAATAAGGTTATGGTTGTTCGAACGAATTATCCTTGTGCGAATGAAAGATGTTTGTTCAACTTATGGGTTGCCTATTCGAATGATGGAGTGGTGTTCGAACAAGAAAAGGGCTGTTCGAATGCCTTGTGTGTGTCAAATGGTTTTAAGGGTGTTCGAATGAGTATATATATATATATTGGAAATGGGTGTTCGAATGAGCATTTGAATGGGGGGGCCTGTTCGAATGACTATACTGCCGTTCGAATGATGGATGGATATACTCAAATGGTTGGTGTGTTGTTCGAACAAGGGCTCTTCGAATGAAGAGATTTGCTTATTCATTTAAGGTGGTGGTTGTCTATTCGAATAAGGGGCTCTTCGAATGGTATATTTGCTGTTCGAATGAGTTAATGGTTCCAAAATATATTTGCTTGTTCGAAAGAGTTAATGGATCCAATATATATTTGTTGTTCGAATGAGTTAGTTGTTTGATCGTGAGGTTTAATAATTTACGTAGTTTTAAAAATGATAATGCATGCATGCATGGTTTATGATAATAGATAGTTTACGTGTAAGATGTATGAATGTACGTTTAGCGTCGGAGAATAGTTACCGGAATTTGCGTGTTGTCACACCATAGTCCATCTACTTGCTTGGCACTATCAAGATTGACACTCGTTCTTCAACATATTTAACGACTTTCATACCATTAGGATATAAAGTAATCAAACGAGAAAGTTTTTTATAGTGGGAACTCCAACGTGTATCTCCGGGTCTTGCAAGAGACATTTCTCGATTCAACCTATTTCTAGTAACAAGGTCTTCTTCCATGTCCTTTTGACTATCACGAAGCTTATCTTGTCTTTTGAAAGATGCACAAACGACCTTTGTTAGACACACCGCTGTTTCAAAAATTTCCAAACACCCGTATGTTTGTTTGCAACCGCCACAACAACTTGTAATTGGTGAGCAAAACAGTGTACATAGAATACGTTAAAATTTTCTCTTAAGATTAAAGCTCTTAATCCATTAAACTCACCCGACATATTACTTGCACCATCATAACCTTGCCCTCTAATCTTAACCAAACTCAATCCATGTCGACCAAATAAATCATCAATAGCAGATTTGAGGGTTAATGCGGATGTCTCCATGACATGAACAAGCCCAATAAACCGTTTCTTAACAACCCCATATTTATCCACGAATTGAATAATCACCGCAATTTGTTCCTTTTCGGATACATCACTTGATTCATTAACTAATTAAGAAAAAACATCACCATCAAGATCCTCAAAAATTTGTTTAAGTACCTCTTGAGCATAACAATGTTTAATATCTTGTTGAATTTTTGGACTTGTCATTTGGCTATTTCCGGGTGCCTTTCCTAAGATAACCTTACTAATTTCTTCGCTTATTTCACCCGTTAGTTCTAACCATTCCAAGAAATTCCCTTTATTTGATGAATCATCCGATTCATCATGACCACGAAAAGCTTGTCCTTGATTCAATAATTTTTTTGCAACCCTCATAGAAGTACTCAATCTAAGTCGGTATTCATACCTTTGCTTTGAATCTTGTTTCTTAAAGGCGGCTTGTATAGATTGATTTTCGTTAAGCAAATCATCACACTTTTTCAAACATTGGTTATGTGTACTATTAACCGCACCCTCATGTTTATATAGTTTTTCTTCCTTTTTCCAATCTTTAAACCCTCCGGTAACAAACGTATCCCTTTGATCACCCAAGTACCCTTTAAACAAGTAGCAACATAAGCAATATAAACTGTCATTTTTTTTACTATACTCCAACCATCTAGGATGATTAGCATACCACCTTGCACTAAAACGTCTTTTTTCTTTACCGATCATTGTTTGTGGGAACATTATATCTCTTGGTTGACATGGTCCTCTAAGTAAGTATACCCTTCTAATTTCATCTCTTTGATTAGGGTTATACGATGAAAGTGGTTTCCGATCAGCAGGATCGGATGGAAGAGTATCTAAGTCAACATATTCAGGAGTTTTAGAGGATGATTGACCAACTTTAAACTTCACGAATCGTTCCATTAATAAACAAACCTTCTGTAATCTGAACAATATAAATTATCCAACAATCAAGGAATCAAACATACCAATCAACAAACAAACCTTCTGTAATCTGAACTTTATAAACAATAAAACAATAAAACAAACCTTCTGTAATCGTCTTCCCCAAATCTCAAAATCCCCAAATCTGAAAATCCCCACCGATCGGCGATCTCCACAGACCACAGGACCGCAGCTCCGGGCGACCGGGCCTCCGGCCGTCGACGTCGACTCGGCGACTCCTCCGAGGGGCGAGGCTCCGATCGGTTTTCCCTTTTCTCGAATTCTCCCGCTCTGCGCGACTGCTCCTCTGCCGTTTCTCGAATTGGGCTTTGTGTATGGGTTAGTGAATTTGGGGGTTGTGTATTTCTTGAAATGGGTAATGGGTTTAATTTTTCTTAATGGGTTAGTGATTAGTGAATTGGGCTTTGTGTATTTGTTTAATTTGTTGAAGTGGGTTAGTGAATTTGGGCCTAATTCAATATAGGGGCGGTTGTAAGATCTTACGGGGGACAATTACAAAATTTTACGGGGGACGGTCGGGATTTTATCATATATATACTAAAAAAAAAAAAAATTCGCTGGGGTGCGCCCGCCCCCCCTTCCATGGCTGTGGTTACGCCAATGCCTTTGAGCCTATTTCAAGGTTCAATAACACTTGGCCGACTTCTGGTTGCTTTCTTACAATCTCCTTGAAGGTCATCTATATTGCGTTTGGTTGTCTCTTTTATTGAGGTTTAAACAATAGAGTCTCTTTTATTCAGTTGACATTTTTATAATTTCAATTGCCTTGAAAGTTATAGATGTCAAATAAACGAATAAGAAAATAACGACGATGTGTATTACAATAATTTCAATTGGTAGGTGAGAGAATGTTATGTGTACTATAAAAGTACATAAAATGATATTTTAATATTAAAATAATAGAAAAAAGAGTATAAGAACGTTAGATAAAATGATGATAATATAACATAAAGTTGAAAAAAGGAATTTACTAATAACAATCGCCGCCCCTTTCATAAGAAATGAAAATTGAAATTAACTTTATTGTTATATTCACCTTTAAACTATAACCACATATTTCTATTGATTTAATTGAATATGTGACATAAAATGAGTTAGCATAGTATTTTCATTGAAACCTGGTTTTCAAATGATCCAAACCTTATATATATAATTATATTATTCTTATTATTATTATTATTATTTAATTTATAAAAATTATTAGATTTTTACTTTTAAGGTCTCGAATGAGTGGAACGACACTACTTGATAGGAACCAGTCTAGTTTTTCTTGGATAAGTTTGGGCTGAAAACCGGTTCACAATCAAAAGAATATTTTTATCATCAAAACTATTTACAAAAAGCATATTGAATAAACTATATCAAATTATCTTTTTTTTATTGTTAACAGGACAATATAGCTTACAACTATTATTGTTACCCTTTTGCACCTCATACATACTGAAGCAACCCACGTACATGTATATATTGGGAGCGGTTAAAATATATATGTCTTTTTTCGTGCATAACGTAGGATGTGATTTCATCCATCGAATCGTTTTAATGGAGGGCCATTATTTACGCGGTGGCAAAACTGTAATATTCATGATTTTATACAAATGCAAACAACGTCCAAAAAATAAAAATAAAAAAGGGTAGAAGTGTCATTTTAACCTTTTATATATTCTCGTCTAATATTCCAGTATCCCTACAAAGCTGCAGTTACGACCAATTGTATAAATCACGTACCATGTACATAATTACGCACCACGCCAAAATAGACACAAAAAACACATACCAAGTGTGTAATCACGTAAAACGAAATCACGTACCATGTACATAATTACGTATCACAGCCAAAATAGACAAAAAAAAATATAGATCAAGTGTGTTATCACGTACAACGAAATAACGTATCATGTACATAATTACGTACCACGTATAAAAACAAAAAATAACCCTATCAATACTATACTCGAATTAAAGATGAAAGTATCTATTTAGTGGTGTAATTTTTTTCAAAAAATATTGAAGCATAAAAAAGTTATTCGATTTAAAAAAAAAAGATGGAGGTTTGTTTTATTACGGGAATCTTTCTATAAAACGTGTTTTATGTCTATACATATTTCTCTTTGTACACGTGTCATATTTTGATTGTATCTTACGTTATGCACCAAAAAAGATATATGTATTGGATCCGGCTCCTATATATATTAAACACCTTGTTCTTAGTCAAGCTACCAATTAGTTCCCATCGTGTACGTTTGATGTGGAGCATATCTTGTTAAATAAACGTCGATCTTTTTTAACACCTTCGTGAAATAATTGTTTATAGTTGCTCTAAAACTTGGAAGATCTTCGTATACACAAATTACACATTTTTTTGTCAATTTGTGTTTCAACATCATAGAGTTGTCATCTGATATTTTCTGGAATCATTGGGGTTAGATTTTTTAAAATATAAAGACATAGAATGCAATACTTACAAAAAAATCATGCCAAACTCGTCTTCATGTTTCTTCAAATTTAAACTACCTAAGTTCAGAGACGCATAAAGAAAATCATTTGTATATAATCATTTATCTTTTTGAATCTAATAAAAAAAAACCTCTTATCACCTTTTTTGGTTAGTGCCACTGAATTTATTAGTTTTAACATGTTCAATGTTCATCTTACAAATGGTTTCTTCTTTATCTTTGATTTCACAACCATAAAATTTTCTTTCTTAATCTTTGATTCACAACCATAAAATAAATCATAAAATGCTTGAACAATTGTTATAAATTTTCAAACTTACAATCACTGTAGCTGATCCCTAGTTCCCTACAATAATTTTTTAAATGAGTCCTTAAAACGGTGTCTAACTCGCATTCAAAAACACAGTACGGTTACTACATTGTGCCTTTCAAATACGGTTTGACAATTTACACGAATTTGACCAAATATATGGATTCCTAGTTGGTATGATTCTTACCATGTTTGCCATATAAAGGTTTTCAGCTTGCCTTGACAACTTTTTCTTGTACGTATTTTGAGTGTCTTTGTTTTTTAGACCTATAATCCAACTCTCATAAAAGAGTAACATTAATTACACATGTCATTACCTCAATTTTTTAAATTTATATATATTTTATTTTATCCTAAAATTTAAATTTCTAAATCAATTAAATTTAGGAGAGGGTTCTTTTGAAAACCAATTTTTAGTGAAAACCAAAAAAACCATTATCACCACGTATATACTATGTAAATAATACGATATACATACATGTGATATACAAGCTACATATATGTAATACATGGTTTATAATGGTTTTCATGGTTTTCATGAATTTTAGTGGTTTTCATTTTATCTTCATCCTATTATCTAATTAAGTATATATATTTATTTTATATATTTGACAATTATTATCCGTAACGTTTCAAGTTTTAATAATTTTCGACCCTAATGTTTACAGACTTAACAAAATTTTCCCTAAATTTTTACGTTTTAATAGTTTTCGCCTAACGTTTCAACGTTATGGGTTTAGAGACGAAAAACTTAAGACTTGAAACATTAACTTCAACTTTCTCTACTTAAAAGTTATATATCTATCTCTAATAAACTACTCTAAAAAATGTCATGTGACATTTTCTGGTTATTTCAAAACAATTTATTTTATAATTTTTTGAAAATTTTTAAAATATCCATTTTTATCTTAAATTATAAAATATATTTGAATTTAAAAATCATTTAAATTTATTATTATCTATTTAAGTATTTATCTTATATATTTAAAAGGGTAAACTGCATTTTTTATCCATAATGTTTACAATACTTAACAGTTTCAGATCTTAACAGTTTTCATCCCTAACGTTTTAAGTCTTAACATTTTTCGTATTTAATACACAGGTTATCCACTAACTCGTGTAATACACAATCTATAACATATTTTTTTATCCACTAACATATGTTAAATTCAGTTTTCTAAAGTTACATATTTTTAATCTACTAAACCATGTAGTACAAGAGTTATAACATAATTTATATTCATTTACCCTTGTAATACACGAGTTATAAGCTAGTGTAAGTATGTATACAATCTTTTCCTGGATTTATAATATATTGTTGGAGGCCTGAAATCAAGAAATCAAAGTAAAAAACAAAAGTCAAATAAGAAGTTACACAGTATCAAAAAATAAGATTTGGTTGGTAGTTAGTATTAGTAAATTTTACTGTATTTGGACGGTATAAATACACCTCATATGTACTTAATATATCTATGATCAAATATATTAGTAAATTTTCTCTCAATTCCATGTTTTACTTTCTTTGGTCAAAAGGGCAATCTACACATAATGTGTAGAACCGAAATCTGCTTAATTTTTTATGTTGTAAGTGAACCCTAATCAATAAAACCTGGGCAACATATATAAGGTAGCATTTCCTTAATAAAGCAACACAAATGTAACCAACTTTCTCTTTGGTTACACTAAAGTTCTTGAATCTTTTTTGTGTTTATAAAGTCACTTAAGTTTCATTAGTTGTTCTAAATCTTATGTAATTATCAAGTTTCCAAGTTATTTTATTGATATGTCAAGTAAATCTTACCCAAAAGAACAAAATAATGTACAAAAAATTTTCGTCCCTTTGTTAACGTGTTTGATAGTTTAGTGACGAAAATCTTGCGCATGATTTACAATTACCGGATTGTACTATGGTTCATGATAGGAGTTTGTAGAGATGCGGGAACATTTAGGGGGAGGTTCTTGTCTGATTATACGATCACAAGAGAAGAAGGGGCAGTTGGATTTGATTTGGAATGAAAAGTTTCTTAATAACCGTCAATGCGAATATTCTCAAGGTATTTAATCCCTGGGTTTAGGATTATCCGATCCACGATCATATGAGTTCGGTATAACCCATGCAAATTAATATATACGTGTAAATAAAATTAACAATACTACTAATAAATACATATATACTAACTTAATATCTATATTCTACTACCCTCCCGTAAGCTAGACGGGAGATATATTCATGAGTCTTTTTAGACAGAGGAGACTTTAGGTTGAAGTGCTTTGGTGAAGATGTCAACTAGTTGCAAATTTGGGGTACAGAATTTGATATCTGCATCTTGATTGTTCACCGGATCTCTGATAAAATGATATTTCACTCGTATATGTTTACTCTTGCCATGATACATGGGATCCTTTGTAAAACAAATTGTCGATTTGTTTTCATAGAACATTTCAATAAGCTTTTCTTTATCATAAATGTTAGGATCGCCTATTGATTGAATCTTGATACATAGACATTCTGCTTTATCACCAGAACGCGGAATCAATTGATGTTTTGTATTACGATTGAAGAACAAATGAAGAAATATAACAGTTTTAGATCAGAGATGAAATTCGACAAAGTAACAGTGCACTTTCAGTATTTTGATCAAATCGTACGTTACAATTTTCAGAACTGCCCTTTTATAAGGCACTGCCTTTGGTACGAAGATGTCTCCTTCGTATGAACCTTATATACAAAGGGACCTCTCCCCGTATACATGTCATACAAAGAGGACATAATTATAAAACAGACCCTGAACTTATGTACAAATACAATACAAACTCATACATTATATACTAGGACACAAAATGTACTAATAATAAATCTGTAATTCCTTCTCCCTTTGAGACATATGATTTGACATCTTGCTATTGATATTCTATGTATTCAGCTTTCGTTGAGGACAAGGAAACCACCTTTTGTTTCTTAGATTGCCAAGTTACAACTCCTAAACCCAAAGGAAAGATAAAACCAGGTGTGCTTTTGCTATCATCGATATTTCCAGCATAACCACTATCACTAAAACCTACAAGCTTTCCACTTTTCTTTGTGTAGGATATTCCAGATCTAATGTGCCTTTTATGTATCTTAGTATCTTTTTACTTGCTTCCCAATGAGTTCTCATCCATTCTTCCATGTATGACTGATCTTACTTATGACAACATTATGTCAGGTCTTGTGTTAGTCAGATACATGGGACTCCCCAACCGGTCTCTGTACATGCTTGAGTCATTTATTTCTTCACGATCGTGTTTGTGAAGTTTGAGTCCGTGTTCTATCGGTTTGGTGGCAGACTTGCAAGTACTCACGATCTTGAATTAATCAAGCAAGTTATGTGCATATTTTTGTTGTGAAATGTTGATAATGTCATCCTTATAAGTAACTTCCAAAATCCGTCATTTCAAATTTTATCTTCATATCCTTCTTAAAATCCTAAATTTTTTATAATGAGTCACTTGCTATGATGAGATTATGCAAATACAGACACACTAATAACCTTTCATTGTTTGTTAATATGAAGAACAAAGTATGTTCGAATATATATTTGACAAAACCATATTTATGAAAATAAGCATCTATTCTATTATACCGTGCATGGGGAGTCTGTTTTAGACCATATAACATCTTTCATAATAATACACTAGGTTTAGGATAATCAACTTTATATATTATTTGTAGCCATTTACCGTCAGTCTTACTTTGTATTTGTCCACATTTTCACATTTCCATTTTGGTTGTACTTAACTTTGTGGTAAGTCAACCAACTCCCATGTATTATTTCTAATGATACAATGCATTTCATTTTTCATGGCTTTTCTTCATGTTTCAAAGCTACAAGCCTCTTCGAATGTTAATGGATCTAACTCAGTGTAGAGCACTAAGTTTGATGTATTTCGGTAAGGTAGTTCCACAACATCTTTATTTAATTTAGTAATCTGATTAGGTATGGGTTTCTTTCCTTATTTAATGAATAATTTGGTTCAAAGACTTTTCCATGATCAGAAGCCTTGAAGGGCAGTGGCATCCATAGTGCTTTCAACGTAGTGTTCTTCAATTTCTTCATCATTCTCAAGTGGGATGTTATTATGCTCATTGTGTGTATTTGAGTTTTCAGTTTCATGTGTCTTGTTTTGAGACGTTTCATTCTGATTATTTGTATTTGGTTGATAGACTTATATCTCATTAACACAATTATTTTCATCGTTTAATTGTGATGTAAAAGGGAACTTCGTGATTCTTCTGATCTTTTTCTTCTCCTTGCCAAGTCGCATTTTCATCAAAGGGAACATCATGTTTGATGATGATTCGTCTAGTTGTGGGATTGTACAATTTGTGAACTTTTTCTATGTCCATTGTAGCCTACTAGTATAGCTTTTTTTGTCTTATCTAGTTTGCCCCTTTTTTTTTCAGGTATATGGGCCGCAAGCTCACAAATATATGTTGATAATCTACCTTGGGTTTTAAACCGGACTTCTCCCCAAAATAAGTTTAGAAGTTGTATCTTGGACGCTTTAGGAGATAGTTCTAATTAAGATGCATGTTGAGCATGCCACCAATTCTCCCCAAAATAAGTTTGGAAGTGTCTTTGCTTTTAATATGCTTCTAGACATCTCAACTAATTATGCAAATCCATTTTGTTGTGGTGTATAGCTTGTTGTTAAATGGTGGTGTATTCTATGTTCGTTTGTGAAATCTTGAAATTGTATACGTACTGCAATAATCACCACCTTTGTCGGTCCTAATGCATTAAATTTAAATTCACTTTGATTTTCCACGTGAGCTTTAAATACCTTAAAATAGTATAAGAACTATGTATTTTCTTTCAAAAAATATATCCTAACATTTTCTGGTGTAGTCATCAATGAAGACGATAAAATGGAATTTTTTGGAGAAATGGTGTAAAATTGAAAGATGAAATGGTTTCTGGGTGGTTTTTGGGATAAATTTGGTTTATGGGTGGTTCGATGGTGAAGGTATCGAACTCTATAGGGTTCGATGGAAGGAATATCTAACTTGAGTTCGATAGTATGGCTGTCGAACTCCACTAATCTCATCAACAAATACACGCACGCAGCCACGTCCTATTCCTCTCGATAATAACTATTACAACCACCGTTGTCTTTGCTTTCACCCTTTCTTTCTCAAGTTTCAGTCTCTGATATCAAAACAATCCATTGATTAATTATGCCATAATCACACCCCTATGTCTTAAATTCTCAAAATCCCCTTTTAGTTTTATATTAAAACTTTGATTCGCATAAAATCAGGAGTTTGCTCAATTTTCCGGCGAATATGGTGTCTCGACAGAGCATGGGTGTTACCGCCGAGAAAATCCACCGGCTCCAGTGGTGGCGTGTGGCCAATAACGGCGGCGTTTCATATGGTGTTCAAGAACCCTCACGTGAATTAATCCGGCGGTAATTCAGTTGGTTGTCGAGAAGACAGTGAGGGTTCGTGGGCGATCGGAGTTTTCTACTGGGATTCACCGTTTTCCCTGAAACCCACTGAATTTGTAAGTGGATATTGTTTAGAACTGGAGTTTTCAGATTTGATCGACTTTGAAAACATAGAGAATTAATTGAAATTGCTTATGATTATTTGATTATTTGTAGATGAAAGTATCGAACCAGAAAGAAAGATTCCTGCTAAAATTCTTCCTCCAGACGACCTAAATTGGATTAATTGGATTAAGACATGATTAATGGAGTTCGATAGTCTCTCCATCGAACTCAGGCAAGTTCGATTTCTTCAATGTCGAACCCAACCAAGTTCGATACTTCATCAATCGAACAACCTATTTTCCAAAACACTTCTAAAAAGCACCTATAAACCATTTTATTTTTCCAAACAACACCAATTATCCAAAAAATTCCGATAAAATATTTGCATCCATGAATAGTTGTGTTCTCGTCATGATGCTTTCATTGGAAATGTCTTTCTCGCATGTTTACCTAGTGCACATCCTTTACATACTTGTTCTGATTTTCTTAGAACCGGTAGTCCTCTCACCACATCTTTGTTGCTCATGTTTATCAAGGTATCATAATTCACGTGTCCATAACGATGCTGCAATAATAGTGAGTAATTCATTGTTGAAGCTTTTAGAGCTAAGGATATATCACGATCCATGTTTAATGGGAACATTCTGTTTTCCGTCATTCTGAGTTGTACCAACTTAATGCCATATTGATCTTTAATCTCATTATAACCATAAGTGAAGTGTACTAGAAACCGTATGTGCAGTGTGCAACAATGTAAATAGCTTTAGAAATCATCGTTTTGTTCTACGCACTACAAAAAAACTGAGTTTTCCCGACAGCACTTTTCCCGACAACAGTCGGTCATCGAGAATTCAACACTTTTCCCGACAACGGGTTGTCGGTAAAAGTCAATCCAAAATTTCACAACTTTTACTTTCACGTGGCATTATATGATTGGTGGGTCAAACCTCAACGCGTTGAAAAAACTTTTCCCGACAAC
>WOUH02048663.1:0-11520 GCA_009936405.2 Stevia rebaudiana
GTTAGTTTTTGGAGGGAATACTGGTATAAAAAGGGGGAAATAAGAGAATAGACGAATTGACCATTATGCCCTCACGTGGGGCGCACGGGGGCCTTTTTAACGGATGTTTTAGACGTCTGTTAGGCTAAAGGACAAAGGGCGCATTTTGTTGATATATAAAGGATGATTCTTGTCAATTTTAAAAAGAAAGGACATGTACTGCAAAACGGTGCAAACATAAAGGACGTTTTCTGCAATTTACTCTTTGCTTTTATTATTATTAATACTTATTTGTAATAATTTAACTGAAAAAAAATAAATTATGCGTCTCATGAATAATTTGACTTTGAATATAATAGTCACTTCATTGTTTAACAAAGATTTTCATTTCTACATCATATGAATTTTTGTAAACATTATAAAGTACGTATTTTCTATTATATAATAGCGTGTAATGCATAGAGGTTTATAACCCAATAGTCTACGCAGAAGAATGGTTCGAATAAAATAATATTGGCCAAACGATATATTGACCATCTCGAACGATACACATCTTTGGAAAAGCATAAATATACCATTCAAATTGATGGAAATAATTATGCCAAAGCAACTATTACTAGAGTGGATAAAATGAAAGCCAAACTTGCTCTAGTTCTATTTTGTATTTTATTGATTTCAACTGGTTGTTTAGCAGCTGTCACCGAAGAAACTACTAGTACCACGTTCACAATGTCTCAAGGTTAGTATTGATATATCTTGTTACATATATATTTTTTAACATCATCATATAAATTTTGATATATAGAACAAAATCATCACAACCTAAAATCAACACTTAGATTCATTCCCTTCTTATTTTTCGTATTCTCATCACTACTCAAGGCTCGAATCGACTCATTCATCGGTTAGATCTTACTTTTTTAAATTTTGGGTTTAAAAATAAAGATGTACACACATATTATTTGTATGCTTCAGTTTTGACGTCGTAACTTATGATAACTAGCAAACTTACCTGTGCGTTGCGGCTGAACGGTAAGATTTAAACTTGTGCGTTGTTGTGTTTGATTATGAAAATTGAAACGTATGTAGAAAACATTATTATGTCTCGTACGTTCTTGTATAAGAATTTTAATTACGGAAGAAAAGGGTAGATTCGAAACCGTAGAATCTGGGTCGCTCAGAAAAAAATTATGTCAAAACGCAAACTACTCAAATGTATACCAACCAAAAGTAAATAATAAGGTAAGACATTTTTTTTAAGTTAAAGACTGAAACCAAGAACTTAAAACCTTAGAAAACTTGAGGTGATATAAATGACATTTTACAAAGTTTACAAAAAGTAAGAGCATTCACACCCCATCCTCTATATGTATGCGAGTAGATTCTCTAAATTATTGAGATTGGTTAAGAGTGGTTGTAAGTGTACGAGAGATAGAGAACTTGATAAATATGTATATATAAAGAATAGAAGAGAGAAAATGTAATGATAAAGGTTAAAAAATATTATTTAATTGAATAGGATAGAGAAATATAATAATAAATGTATAAAAAAATATTATTTAATTATATAGGAGAGACAAAAGGTCGTGATAAAGGTATAAAAAGTATTATTTAATTAAATAAGAGAGAGAAAATGTAATGATTTTTAATGATATATAGAGATGAAAAATGCGATGTGAATGCTCTAATGAGGACAGGAATTGTAAAGATTGAAATTTGAGCGGGGGCAATTTGTCCGTGGAGAAACATAGAAACTTGAGGGGGGAATCTGTAATTGTATAGAAGTTTAGAAAAAAAGAAAAAAATAGCATATAGAGGGATACAAACCTCGGACGTTTGGAACGAAACCAATGACATTACCAACAGCACTAATGCAACTTAGTTGCTTTTAGATAAGAACCTTTCGTATATATGCATTAAAGCATGTCGGTGTGGGAAACCCACCGACATTGCTTTTTAAGATATAGATAATTAGATAAACTAGTATCCTAAAGTTTGCCGTTTAAAAAAATTGGTAACTGGTATCCTTTGTTAATTTAGTTGCTATCAAATATGTTTTTGTATATTTCACATTCATGGATTTGGTGTGTAATTTATTTAGAAAGAAAAGTCTATACACGTCTTCACACCCACACTACATGCAAGGTAAAACTTATACAACCAGGTCACACTCAAACCATTCAACTTCAACCTGTAGAATAGAACCAATAGAATGCCATTATGCCAATGAGGACCCACATTAGCACATTATAACTATTAGAGAATATTTATCATTAATTTGTTGACTTTAGGTCAATATAAATCCTAATAATAATAATTTTAATGATTATATATAAAAAAATGCTGACAAATAAGAGTATATATTTATAAAACCGGTTCTCGGCTACTGGTTCAACGAGCCAGTTACCCGGTCCGACCGGTCTGACCACATTTTCAATCGATCTGACCAATCAACCCGTTTTAAGAATATAACCCGACCGATTGGGTGTCCAATTCTCTATCCAAACCGGTTGGTTCGATTTTTAAAGTACTGCTTAACCGTAAGAAATAGATCGACTAAATCAATTTGTTAATTCACTGATTTTTATTAAAAATCATTGTGTTTTTTTGTCTTATTTTTTGTTCTCATTCATCATTTTTTTAAGTCGTTTATCAACTCTATGTTATATAATAAAACTTCACACTAAGAAAACATAAATAGTTAGCTGTTGTTCAGTTTGTTTATTTAAATAAATTTATATTTTTTTAATATCGGTAGTTTAAATTTAAAATAAAAACCATGTGATAATATTAAATATTTATCTAATTAATTTGTTTTGTTGTTAAAAAAATAAAATCTAATTGAACTGTTTAAGATTTTGAGTTTAACTGAAAAAACAAATATTTATTACATACTTTTTATTAAACAAACTATATAAATACATTCTAATAAATAAACTGAACACAAATTTAATTACTATGTTCACTTGTGTTTAAACAAAAAAGTAAACATTTTGTTTAATAAAAAGTGTTTTGTTTTTTATAGATTATTATAAGTAAGAATTAAATATTGAGTAAAGTTCAAAATATTAATTAGATCTTATGTAAATGAATTTAACTATTAACTAGTAGTGGTACTAATTTACATAAATACTTTTAATATGTAAATGAATTTAAAAACCTTGAACTTAACCAAAAAGATTAACTTGGTTAGTGTCATGTGTTGAAATAGTTAAAATGTTAAACAATAATGGTTACAGTATTAAAGTTTTTTATTTTGTGCTGAAAGAGTTGCATGTACAAATCGGCAAAAATAGTAATTCGCTTAAATAAATAAAAACCTTTTTCTTTATATAGTTTTTTTTTTATGTTTATCGTTTTGTCGACGTTTGCATTTGAGATTTTTTATGCTCGTTTTGGCAATGGAGTAGACTTCCAGGTTTTCCTGGTTGGTGATAGTCACTTTACCACAGGTTTTGCAATGGATTTTATCAAAGTGTCTATGACGTTTTGTATCCACATTTTGATCTTCGATATCATGTCGTTGTAGCACAAGCACGTGGAGTTTTTTTTTTTTTTTTTTTGAAAAGAAAACTTCATTAGAGAAACGCCAAAACCCCGAAAACCAGAAAGGCAACAAAGAGAACAAGACAATCACATAATTACAAATTTACACCACTCTTCCCATCTAACCAAAGGGTGCTTGGATCTATTGTTAAACCATAAAAAGCTAGACGCCCTAATGTCGCTGAAAACTTCCTCAACCTTAAGGCGCTTCCCCGAGAACCTAAGATCATTACTCGCTTTCCACAAACACCAACACGAAGCAAGGATAATACCCTTGATCGCGCTCCTCTCCGCCTCTCTACGCCCACAGAGATCAGCAACCTCCAAAAGGTCCCGAAACGAGAACGCGAAGATGTCGGGTAAGCGACACCACCTACTAACTTTCTGCCAAACAACCGCCGAGAAACCACAAGCGGTAAATAAATGGGTCACCGTTTCCTCCCCCTCGTTACACCAGAGGCATCTCTCCTCATCGATCAAAACCCCTCTTCTAGTTAGCTCGTCGACCGTAGGAATTCGATTCAACTCCGCACGCCATGCGAAGATAATACATTTGCCAGGGACCCACTTGCACCAATCCATAACAAATCTATCGCTGCAATCCCTGATATCTTCAATAAGCCGTCTCACTGCCGACACAGAGAACGAAACAGCCCCGTTACCATTCCAAACCCATTTGTCTTGAAGATCAGAAACCGTCACAGAGTCGAGTTTATCGATCAACCAAGCCCACTCGCTAAGCTCATTGTCGGTCGACAGGTCATGCTTCCAAAGCCAACACCCTTCACCCTCAATCCTGTTTACCACTACATCCCGTAACCCTTAAAATACAAGTTATATTTCAAGGAGTTGCTTTGACATTTTTGAAAAATATCATCATTTAACCTTATTATTAATGCACTTTTAAATTAATAAATAAAACAAATCACTAGTAAATAATTATTGTAAGAGGGGATGGAGTTATCTCACTATTCCTCAGTACCACGTCAGCGACACATCAGCTTTTCTTACTTTTACTCACTTTCTCTATTTTGCGCGTCGTCGTCACACTTTTCTTTATTTTTTCATCTCATCACACATTTAATATTAATATTAATTAAACTTAGCTAACTTTTAAATATTAAAAAATGACTTTCATTAATTCATATAAAAGAAAATACAACTTAAACAAAAAACACAATAAAAAAAAATACAACTTAAATTTAAAAAAAAAAAAACTAGAATGGGCATTGCCAACCCCAACGAGCCACAATCTCATGTTTACCGTCGAGAATCACTTGTAGCATTGGCTCATGGTATCTCGTATTGTATCTCGTAAAGAAATCAATATTTTTTTCATTTTGTGTCTCATCCAAGGTTTTTTTTTATGAACCTGATGTGTGCTTCATTTTTTGTAAAGATTGAAGATTGTAGGTGAATAAAAGAGAAGTGAGATCTTGGTGTTTTAATAAAATGGTTGAGTATTTATAGAGTATTTATAGGGTGGTATAAATGATTTATATGAAATTTTTTATTTTTTTGATTCCCCCCTCCCCAACGGTCAAAAAATTCCCACGTGAATCGGTGAGACCCGCCACCCCCACCTCCCAAAAACCTAAACCCCTCGTCCCCACTTAAAATAAAAACCTAAATACTAAAAGCTAAACCCCAAAAACTAGACCCTAAAAGCTAACATGAAAGAGTTTGACGTGACGATTCCAACGCCGCTGAAATGAGTTAAATCGGAGTTCCTTTGAGTCTCTTATAAGAATATTAAATCCTTCTTACACATCGTATGATAAGGACATTTTCAATTTAATCCTCACTCTACTTTATTAATAATTAATCAACCGGTTGTTTAGCAACTTTCACCTATCAAAGAAACTACTAAGTAAACGTACGTCTCAAGGTCAGTATGAATTTAACTTTTGCATACTTAATTGTTCATCCCTGTTGACTATATTCACAAAAATTAGTTCAGACGTTCAGTATGGTTGTCTTGTTAAAATTTTTGTATGAACTTCTTGCAGACTCATTGCATCGAAAGATCCTCGGGCTTCCACCTCGTGATTATGGTCATAACGCGTATACGAGAAGTGCACCTTTGCCCCCATGTACCATGTGCGGAACATACTTTCATGTGTATCGTCCACTGCATGACTAGACCCAAAACACGATTAGCCTCAGACTAAATAAATATGAAATTTTAATGCTGATGCGGAATTCTTCTTTTGATTCTCTAGTTATTGACTATTGTCTTTGTCTTGCTTCTCACGTGGTATGCATTAGAGTTTTTGTTTTCAATATTTCCACCACTCCTCGCAACGATTCATTGATATATAAGATCGATAATTCCTTCTTTATAATATACTAACTTAAACCCGTGTATTACACAAGATTACATAACCAATACTTAAAACTTTTTATTGAATCATTGCATATATATATTAAGTTACTATGTTGTAAACACTTAAAAAATAAATGTTTGGAACTTTTATAACTATAAATTATGCTTTGAGATTTTAAAATTATTTATTACAATTTTTTAAATATAAACTTCTTAAATTTAGCTAATAATTATACAAATTAAAGAAATGTCAAATTTAAAATTTAAACAACGTAAGTAGGATTTACCTCTTTAAAATTTGCAAGAGACGAAAGCAATATCTGAAACGTTAGAGATGGAAAAGTTTAACACTTGAAACATTAGGGACGAAAACTGTTAAGACTTAAAATGTTAAGGAATGAAAAGTTTAAGACTTGAAACGTTATGGACGAAAATTGCTAAGACTTGAAACTTTAGATGCCATTTCTATTAACGGTGAACTAAACTGTTAATTATTGCAACCTCATGGATAAAAAAATATAATGCAGTACTTTTTTAAATAAATAAGATAAATATTTAATTAGATAGTTACAAATTTAAATGATTTTGAAAGTTAAATATATTTTATAACTTAAAACTGAATAAGAAGTATAAAAGAATTCAAATTGTTAATTTAGTTAACTTAAATAAGTAAAGAATTCTTGAAAAATTGAGAAAATACCACATGACATTTTTTGGAATGCATATTTTATAATTTAAAATTGAATAAGAAGTATAAAAGAATTCAAATTGTTAATTTAGTTAATTTAAGTAATTAAAAAACTCTTGAAAAATTGAGAAAATGCCACATGATATTTTTGGAATGTTTTATTAGAGATAAGATTTAGTTTGAGTTAAAAAAAAGATGTATACATATATATTTTGTATGGTGCAGTTTTGTTGTTAACTTATGATAATTTATTAATTTGCTAGATCAAATCTAATCTTGTTATTAAATTCATCTGCTATCGAATATGAACTTAGTATCCCAAACAAAATATGTATTGATAATAGGGATAACTTTATAGAAATGTAACTAACTTTTAAAATTGTTCCAATTAAGTCACCGAAACTTTTTTTTGTCTCAATCTAGTCATTCAACTTATAAATAATGTGCTAATCCTAGATAATTGACCTATTTAGCAGGTTAAATGCATATGAATGGGCTCACTCGTGCCATTCTCGAGTCATCAACTTCATCCTCATCGTCGTTGTCAAAGCATAGTAGATTCAGATAGAATCATTCACACCAACATCCTCATCATTTAGGTTCACCTTACAATATAATGCTACAAGGTTAGAAACTACGTCATTCGTCATTAGCCTTAAATATGAACATTATACAAATAACTTATAAATTTCATTCACTACTACTAAGAACAAGAACACTAACATGCAATTTGGAATCAGAAACACGGAGACCTAATAAATCCAAAAGATCATGTCTTTTAGAATACCCACATGAAATTTCGAAACCATTTGGTTTGGCATATGAAGTGGTTGAAACTTAACAAATTGATACAAAGGCAAACATTGTTTCTTTTTACAACACACTTACACACATATGCATTTTCTAAAAAGATCATAGATTTGACCTGATAATACAGCACAAAGCTCTCACAAACAATTCATATCAGAAATAAGAAAACTAAACTGATAGTAACTAAACTAAACTGGTATCGTATGTTAACTAAAAACACACACGTGGTTTCTTTGTATGCAAATTTTAGCTATTGGTTGCAAAAAATTTGTTGGTCCATGGCAGAGAGTTGCCATCGAAGAAACAAAGAAACTTAAAACTCAGCAATAGCCTCATAATCAATAAACAAAGATTGAAAAACACACACATACATACCTGTTGCAAGATTTCCATCAGTACCAGAAAAAGGCCGTCCAATCGAAGGTTGTTGTTAATGGTGCGGTTAGGATCGTCCTAGGGTTTGGTGCTGTTAAAATCGCCTATCAGATTGCCGTTGTAGGGTTGGTCGTCTCACAGATCTGGTTGATCGATTCAGATGAGTGAATCGCTGATGCCTGATGGTAGGGTTTATCGATTCAGATGGGTGAAGATGAGTCGTGAAGATGGATCGTCTGCGCGTATATTCTGTTTTTGGGATTTTTCTTTTGATTAAGTGAACATGACCTGAATAGTAAGTTAAATATTTAGGATTAGAACATCATTCTAACTTAAATGAGTAAATTGGAACATAATAAAGTTTGAGTGCTCAAAAATTGGTTATTATTGTATGAAATTTTCCCTTGATAATATTAACAAATGTTTTAGGTTTTATTTATCTTATTAGATTATAAATTGATCAAAATAAACAATAAATTTAGGCCTTTATCTGCATATTATTTTATTATAATTTTTGTTTTATAAAATATATATTAAGAAAATTGAAAATTTTAGGCCCCTCAAAAAAACAGGTCCTATGCGGTCGCACCTCCTACACCCTATAATAGCTCCCTATGATATTAGATCGATGCGCTTGTACTGAAACTAATTAACTGAATACTAAATTACAGCGTGTGTAATTACATATCTTACTAAAAAGCATGGGTTAGACACACTAACGCCTCTAATAACAATTATTTCGTGGAGCACCCCAGTTGCCCACCGGCCACCGGAAACGTTTAGATGTCCAATATGAAAGAGCGGACAATTATTTACACATATTAAACATGCTAGGGTTAAGACCCGTGTGTTACACGGGGTTAGGTACCAAAATTTATGTAACTTTAATACATTTTGTTTAAAAAAAATATCAACTCTATATATATATATGAGTTGAGTTTGCTATTCGTAGAACATAATACAACTCCGCTTTTGAATACAAACTGAATTACAAGACTATACAAATATCATTAAGCTTAAAGAAACCAATATCCCTTTGGTATTCCATGAGCTATTAATCCAATGACGCAAACCACACATTAACTATATTTGCATACACCAGTGGAATGCAACTACACTAAGATCCAACACATTAGTTGCGTGCATTTTCTTTCCACTCACATTATTCATAAAGTTAGAACTTTGATAGTCAACTTTCACTCCAACAAATGTCAAATCTCTTTAATTTCTAACAAACACTAATAGTATCTAATAGTTGGGATCATACCTATTTTTTTGAATTAATTTCAAATTCACCATGAAAAGATAAAAATGTATTAGAAATTAAAAAATCATGTAATTGGAAGACGATGCAACACCACGATTATGTGTTGTACTATGGTTTGATTCTCGAAGACTCGAACAACCACAAATTGCCCTTTTCTGGAGTCATATTTGAAACCGAACAATCTCAAGTTAAAATATATACAAAACGAAGGCACATGTTATGCTACCATCGACAAATATCATGCACCTATGTTCTCTAAATGGATACCGTCTCTTCATAGTCTGACGCGTATACAAACACCCACAACTGCAAATATTCAACATGTACCGCTTTATCAAACTAATCGAGTTTCTCAAACATTAACCAAATACATGTTATACATGTTACAAAATTGAAATGATTGTAGTTTCTTAACTAAATTTGATAAAGGTTTTTGAAGTTATTCACGGTATGATCTAACTATAAGAAAAAGTTATTCACAACATGATCTAATTATATGAATATCTAAACATTGTAAAGCTTAAAAACAAATTAACAACTCAATAATGATAATGATTGAAGATGTCACTAGTTCACAAAGCAATAGCACATACATACATACATGTATTTTTACTCCACATTTTAACGGGACTTGGATTTGAACCTCCACATTGTAAAACTTGAGATTGGATTTGTCATAATCATCATCCTCATCTTTCCCACCTGAAGCCTATTTACAGTTAAATGAACTCATAAGCAGTGAAACAAAATCTCAATATGCCAATAATATATCAGTATAATTAACAAATATACTTGTTTACAGTAGGCTATTGTGTTCACCTCATATCATGTCTTCTTTTTGTCAGCTTTGGCAACATAATTTGCTTTTTCATGTGTTTACATGGTCCAATTTACCACTGACCTAATTCACATTTTTAAGGATGTAATGAACTTGAATCCTACTTGTACTTAATCAACACTTTGTCGAGAGCATACATATATCGTATGTTATTAAACTTTGTCTTAAATTTTGACTACCGCCAAAAGTCACTAGTACAAAATCTTTTTTTTAAGGTGGTTAAAATGGATTTAACCGCCTTAGAATTAAAATGTCGTTTCAAAAAATGGTTTTTTCATATTATGCATTTTATATGACGGGTGAAAGAACCGTAAAAAAAGAAAGCATTTTTTAAGGCGGTTTTGTGCTAGTGAGTCAACATTCCATGTAAGTGAAATTAAACAATGCTAAACATATTTTTTTCTCAGTCACGACCAATATAGCGACTCTTATAATAAGGTGCATAATTTATTAGTTCGTTTCACCACAATGCATTGACTTAATGTTCAGTGGCGAAGCTTGACTATTTTGTCAAGGGTTGCCAAGATCATATATGTAGAATTTTCAGAGATTTTGTGGGTTGCCGGCTTATATATATATATAAAATTTCGGTCGAAATCGCAAAATTTACACTACGCGCGAAAAATCAGCGGTCGCCGGGGCAACCCCTGGCCCGTTAAAAGCTGCGCCCCTGTTAATGTTAGTATGCTGCAACGTTGCTCCAGAGACTCGAGTTAGTATATATCTCGAAATACCAAGCATGCCATAACGAAAAGACATTACCCAGGAAGGCACCTTCATCCCATTTCAGAACAATAAGTCTGCTAACAAAACTGTAGCTATCATCGTCATTAATTGCTAAAGAAGTTGGAAACTTTGAAATGTTAAAAAGGTGTAGACAACTTATGTAAATACTAAATATACTATAGATACACATTACAAATTGTATTTAAAGGTATTTTATCTTTTATATATTATGTCATCCATCTTAATTAACTATGTATGCGCATTATTAATTAAAATTAGTCCAACATAAGAATGCACCACTGAAACAATTAGTTTTAACTCATAAGTCAAAATCTAGTTAATTATAAACGATCGTTCACTTTGATAACTTGACATTTGATATTGAAACTCACCAGCTCTTTCCTTCGCTAAAAAAAAAGTAAGATTGAATGTTTTTTCAAGCGGTTTGCCACATGACTAAGTATGTAATATAGTAGAGGCTCTACTTTTGTCCTGAAATGAACGATTATGATAATCAACAATATATATTCTTTTAAACTGCAACACATCATATATTTAGGCATACACATGTGTATGTGTATGGATTGCAATGCATCTCTAGTGAGAACATTTTAAACAAACGTATAGGTGGTACTGTATCCATCATAGACAATATCAACTCAAAATCTTTCATTATTTAATTAAAAAGTAAAAATTTCCAATCTAAGTGGCCATAAAAATCACACGATCTACACATGCATATACAAACAATTCACATCTACCTCACGATTAATGATGCTTTAGCATGAACTTGGATATTATATAATAGGGTAGGGTTATAGTAGGGAGTAGGCTTAGGGTAAGTAGGGTAAGGAGTCATCCCATCCATTAGATCTTAAGATCAGCCGCCAGGATTAGCGCGGTGGCATTTTTGTAATTATTCGGAACTTTGAAAAGGCATGAAGGGTAATATCGTCACAATCGTA
>WOUH02048674.1:0-11519 GCA_009936405.2 Stevia rebaudiana
CACGTATTTATCATAATACGTATAAATGTACGTACATCTAAGTTAAAGACGTACCCGAAAAATGTACGGTTATTACAGACGGTCTGTAGTGTGGCGTGCTGCTAGTATACAAGGAAATCACTGTAGTGAATTACTTTGCCTAGTTGTTGATAAAACCTGTTTTGATTAATGGTTATGAAATTATATTGGTTAATAAATGTTTGCGAACGTTTAATGATATAAAGTTATGTACGGATAACTATTTATAAAGGTGTTAAAACTTAGAACTCACCAGCGTAAGCTGATCACTTTTAGCATGTATATCAAGTTGATGGGAATTAAGTCCCAAGTAGACGGGATTAAGGCAGTGGCAGGAATGACATATCTGGATGGCTGTTGATTTTGATCAAGATTGGCATAGTTTTGTATTATGATATGTAAATTTTGTTTTAAGCCTCTGGCTATGTAAACGGGTTTACTTATAAATAAAAGTTTATATTTTCTGCTGCAATTGAGTTATCTCTGTTTGACTATTTTGCTCATGAGTAAATCTAAAGACGTGACATATCCCGGGAGACGGGCGTCACAGTTTTAGATGTGGAAGTGCAAACCGTTGGTCAAAAACTTGACGCATGACACCTCACCTATGTGAGTTATACCAAGCATCTTTAAACGGCAAAGGGAAAGAGGTTAACCATGTGTATAATTTCGATAATAACAATACTGAGCTCAATAACTCAGATTTTTTGCCTGACTTGGAATTTTGAAAGAAGCGTTGCTTTATCTTAATATGCTAATGAAATAATTATGCATTTTTTCTTTATCCAAATCACGTTTAAGTATGTATAAGTATTGTTTTTCTTTGTGTGTAATATTTATTAAATGAACTTTATGTTAGAAATTTTTGTAATTTCCTATTTTCTTGAACTTTATGTTAGAAATTTTTGTAATTTCCTATTTTCTTTTTTGAAGATTAAAATCAATCTAAATCGAGTACAAGATCAAACAAATGATGGTGATATGTGTACAGCTGATAGTGGTGCCACACACTCTATTCTTAAATCTAAATAATACTTTCACACATTTAAACCAACGAAAGGAGCCATTGATACAATATCTGGTCCAACAAACTTGATAGAAGGAGAGGGAAAAGCTAGTTTGATGTTACCGAATGGTACAAAACTCTTGATAGAGAATGCTTTGTATTCCCCAAAATCAACACGAAACTTGTTATGTTTCAAAAATATATATCATAATGGATATGACACCAAGTCAACGACTGTTGAAAATGAGAAATATTTGTATATCGTAAGCAACGATCAAAATCAAATATTAGAAAAACTGCCAATGATTCATTCGTGTTTACATTATACACATATTAATATGCCTCAAACTCATATGACAGTGGGAGAAAACTATTACGATCATAATACATTTAGCTTATGGCATGATAGACTTGGTCATACAGGATCTACCATGATGAAAAGGATAGTCGAAAATGTATATGGACATCCATAGAAAGATCAAAAGATCTTCCAAATAGACAAAATACCATTATGTGTATCTTGCTCTCTTGGAAAATTAATTACAAGGCCTTCACCATTAAAGGTTGAAAATGAAACACCTATATTTCTTGAAAGAATTCAAGGGGATATTGTTAGGATCAGAATTTATCTAAACGATTGAACTAAACTAATTCACAATGAAATAACAAAGAACAATAAAGATTTATGAAGATGATTTCAATTAGAATCGAATGCTTAGAACAACTGATTACAATGACTCCCTCTCAGCTGATGATCTCTCGCAATATCTGTTTCATCAGTTGTTACTCACACACGAGCAACTTTTATTTATAACGTGTTGAACATCACCTATGATGTCACATCATGAAAGCGACATTAAACAACCTTAAACGCTAACTACTGATGACATACTAAGCTGACAACTGATAATAAATTACATAACAACTGAAATAAACTAACAACTGATATAATCCATCAGTTGTTCTTTTATCCCTAAGTAATATTCAGTTCTTCAGTTCTTCAGTTCTTCAGTTGTTTAGTTGTCAGTTCTTTTCAGCATCAGTAGTTGAGATCAATCAGTCTTTAAAGAAGAGTCTATCAGTTGATATAAATCTTTATCAGTGGTTTTGACTTTATCTGTTCTTTATAAATTCCAACAATCTCCCTCTGAACTGATGAAGCCAAAACCATTATTTGAAACCCATTCTTTTAGCAATTTGACCTCTCAGTTCCAAAGCAAAATTTGCAGCATCATCATCAGCCTCTTGTAGATTTACCAACATAAGGGTTTCCAGATCAATTCTTGGTAATCCTAAGATGGAATACCAATCTTTAAAAGATACCCTTGAGCCATGGAATCTTTCAGTGATTATTTCTCCATTTTGTTGATTTAGTCTCCAGGATTTAATCCCTGATCTGGCAGTTAAGACTGTAAATTTGGAGACTGGCTCTGAGGGTAATTCTGTCAACTTCACAATTGATCTTCTTTGAGGAGGAGGAGGTAAGGATCTTTGAGGCATGTTAAGAATTGTATGCCTTGTTTGACCAGTCTTCACATTGGTTGAAGTTCTTGCCAATGCATATTGGTCTGATCCATATCCTAAAAGGATATCCTGTTTGAATTGCTCCTCAATGTGACTTATAATAGTAAAACCTTTATTTGTTTTATCTTGGAGTTGAGAAGGAAGGTTTACTATTAACTGATCAATGAGACTTGATCCAGGTGCACTTACAGTTTGAGTTTGAAATAGAACCAATTGCCCTTGCAATTGTTCTTGAGCACTCTTCTGGAATATCTCTAGTTTTTCTTTATTCAGCTGCTTGAATTTCTTGAATTCATCATATAGGACTCTATCAGTCCATCTCATAATCACAGTTCTTTTATTCCAGATGTTTTTTATCAAAATCTCCTTTGTTCTTTTTCTTTTAGCTTGATCTTCTTTCACTCTCTTTGTAGCTTTATATCTCTTTATAACTTTATCAGCTTCCTTTTGTAAACTGTCAGGATCCCAGTTGCTAAAGCTTTCAGCTTTATATATGCCAAAGTCTAGGAGAATTTTGTTTAGACTTTCTCTCTCTTTTTTAAAAGCTCTATCAAATTTCACCAGTTTATCTTGATAGGCTTTGATCAACTCATCTCCATCTAAACCTTGAGCTTGTAGATCTTCTAATGTCTTTGTCTCTCTATCTTTTTGAGACGTTTCCCTCATCTTAAGAACTTCCATGTCTGGGATGTATCTTTTTGGAGAAAATGATTAAGCATCTTCTTGAGGTGCATCTAGTTTGACAGGACTTGTAGTTTCATCATCTTCTTAATTTATGAATTTTCCTTTTCTTTGAATCATGTAAAAGATAGGTATTGAATCTTCTGGATCCATTTGAGATGTATGTTGAGAAGAACTGATAATATTATCAGTTGTTGTTGTAACAACTGATGAATTTGTTACTGCTGCTGATGCTTTGTCAGTAGTTTCCACAACCACTGATGTTTTATCAGTGATTGGAACAGTTTTTGGTATAACGACTGCTGATGCATCAGTGGTTGACCTGGTTCTTCTTGTATAAAGTACTGATGGATTCTCATCAGTGGTTTTTGATTTTTCAGCATTAGTTGCAAGAGATGGTTGTATTTCAGTAGTTTTCTTTGCTGCTGCTTTTGAACTGTGTGCTCTTGTTATTATTGTTTTTGTATTTGATGATGCTGGTGGATCTTTTAAGGTGATTGACTCTGTTTCTTTTTTTCTTTGACTTGCAGCTGCTGAAAAACCTTCATGTTGTTGTTGCAGTGCTGCTTTTAAGAGGGCTTCTTGATTTTTTCTTTTAATTTCCTTTATCTTTTGTTTTTCTACTTCATCTTGAGCTATCTTTGCTCTTCTTGCAGCACTCAACAACTTCTCTTTCTCCCTCTTTTTGGCTTCATCAGCCTGTTCTTTGAACCAGGGGGAGGAGGAGCTGCTCCAGAAATTTCAGCCAAATGATTTTGATAGTTTTTTATTTCCCTTTTGACTTCCTTGAATTTCAAATCAGTGGAGATTTTTAGCAATGAGATTTCTTGTTTGGTGGTTGATAGTATTTGTGGCTTGGTTTATCAGAGGAGTAACTATGGAAGTGATTAAGTTGGATAATTTATTGGTGTCAAAGTGGGGGCGCTAGGACCACTTTGTGAATCAGAGTTGGCTGGTGGACTTTTTGGTGGTGGTGGGGGTGTATTTTGGTGATCCTGTGAAGAGTATGCCAACTGTAGGGTTGTTTGGGGAAGTTGGACTTGAGAATGCAAAGCTTTGATGACTATCTCTGATAGAGAATTCATGGCAGCTTGAATTTGATTTACATCAACCGTCAATTCATTTATTTGTTGTTTTGAACCGTCATCCAAATGAATGGAATCATCTGATTCCCTGATAGCAATATCAATTTGAACATGACCTGGATCCACTCCAGTAGTTTCATGTGCCCCTTTTTCTTGGTTCTGGGGACTTCCAGGTTCAGTTATAATGACATCATGACCTATTGCCATAGGTGATGTCTGATTGATGTTAGCTTGATTTGCTGAGTCATTGAACTCAGCAAAAGACAAGCCAGCATCATCTATTGAGGAAGAGATAATGAGTGGATCATTATATCTCCCTTTATCCTCATCTCCTTGGTTATCCAAGAACTCAAATGATTCACTGAAATGTTGTGGTTGCTCCATTGTGATTTATGGTGGAGATTCAGTATGTGAACCACTTGGTTGTTCTGTGAATTGGAGAGAATGGGTTGGTGTTTGGATTGGGGAAGGAGTGTGAGAAGCAGATTTACCAGAGGGAGATTGGGTAAACAACTGATGATCAAGTGATGCATCAGTTGTTGTTGTGGTGTCCTTTTGGGTTTCCAGAGGAGCCTGTTGAGAGGTTTCCACTGGGGTTTCAGCTAGTGGAGATGTAACATCTGGAGGAGAGGATCTTTCCTCAGCTGTTTGTGGTGGAGTGGTGTCCACAGTCACCTCAGACATCTTATCCTCTTGAGGTGCCTTTTTATTTTTAGATTTCTTTTTGGGTTGAGGGGGAGTAGAAATGGAAGATTTCCTTTGGAGGGTGCCTTTTTAGGCTTTGGAATAGTGGTAGCTGTGGGTTCAGTGAGGGTGGGTGTTTCCTCATTGTCAGCTTGATCAGAGGTTTTTGCAGGAGTGTTCATTCATGAAAAAATTTGTTTATCTATAGCTTTAGAAAAAGATAAATCACCTTGAAGGGAATCATCATTGATTAAATGATTTAAACACGCCATTATGAATCTTGGAAATACCTAAAATTTATTTTTGGTTTCCCTGTGATTGCTCACAAGGTGATCAAAAACAATTTTAGAATAATTGACTTTATTATTGGTAAGGATAGCATACATGACATATTGCATATCCTTTGGCATCTGTTCCCAGCAAGTTGATTTCTAGGAAAGGCACTGTACAATGGTGTGAAACAGAAATTTGTATTTAGATTCAAAATATGGTTTTAATAAAGTTTTCTGTTTCAAGTTGGCTTGATAATCACATTCAATGAATGTTTGATGTACCAGCCCCATTGTAAATGACGTTGGGCTATCAGAATCACCTAAGTTTAAGACATTTGAAATGAGAGATGGGGTGATTACTACCTGTTTACCTGCAATTGTGGAAGTAATGCTAGTGATGGTGTCTGCTAATTCATTAAGTTGAGCATTTGTCCAGAATTCATTCAGAGAGGCAACCGAGATTTTGGGATTAATGGTGAGAGCAGTGTGAAATTGGGATTTTATGAGAAGGTCAATGATTTCGTGATATTGGGGGTAATCAGGGGATTTCCGAGTATATGAGTTTAAGTGCCTTCGATTTGAATTAGAATGTGTGATGATCAGATGATTTCGAAGATTTGAGAACGAAGATTGAACAAAGTTTGTGAACTGTGGGTTTGCGGGAGAATAAGATTGTTTGCAACGGTCGGATTTGTAAAAGTACTGATGAAAAGTACTAATTTAGGGTTAAGAACTGATATTTATAGGGTTGTGAGAAACGACTGATGTGTTATCAGTAGTTTATAAAGAACAACTGATAAAATTATCAGTTGTTTACTTATCGGGCAGTGGTTTTCTCAGTTGTTTGAGAACACCAGTTGTTTTAGAAACAACTCAAATTTTTATTAAACAAAAAGTAAAAGAAGATAATAATAAAAAAAAATTAAAAAATAACAAAATAAAAAAAAATAAAATGGAAACTGGGTGTTATTCTTGCAAATTTAACATACCTAATCTAGTAACAAATTTAGAAAAGGTTGTTGTATCTAGAGGTTTTGTGAAAATGTCTGCAATTTGATCATGAGTTGAGATGTGTTCAGGGATTATCAAACCATTTTCATAACAATCTCTTATGAAATGATGTATTATTTCAATGTGTTTTGTTTTTGAATGATAGATAGGGTTCTTTATGATATTTTTCGCTACTTCACTGTCTATTTTTAAAGGTGTTTTAAGTTCTGTGATAGCAAAATCCAATAATTGATACTGTATCCATAAGAGTTGTGTAGTGCATTGAGCAGCTGTAATGTATTATGCTTCAGCTGTTGAATTTGATACAGATGTTTGCGTTTTGCTTTGCCATGACACGAAACATTGTGCAAAGAACTGACATCCACCAGATGTGGATTTTCTGGTAAGAGAGCATCCTGCATAATCACTATCTAAAAAACCAACAAGCTTACAAGATTGATTAGCAGGATACCAGATACCAAGTACAGGTGTACCTTTCGGATATCTGAATATCCTCTTCACAAAACTTAAATGAGATTGTTTAGGTGCTAATTGATATCTAGCACAAACAAATGTTGCATACATGATGTCTGGTCTAGATGCAGTTAGATACATTAGAGATCTAATCATGCACCTATACAAGGTTTGATCAACTGGTTCAACAGTTGGATCAGCTTGAATTCCTGATGCAGTACTTATTGGGGTGGAGATAGATTTGCATTTAGTCATTTCAAATATATTTAAAAGATATTTTGTGTTTTTTGATTAGTGAATAAAAATGCCATTTGATTGTTGTTTTATTTGTAAGCCAAGAAAGCATTTTAATTCACTGAGAGCACTCATTTCAAATTTTGTTGACATTAGATTTGAAAACTGTTCACATAATTTTGGATTTGATGATCCAAAGATAATGTCATCAACATAAATTTGAACAAGTAAAAGCTCATTATTAACTTTCTTTGTGAACAAAGTTTTATCAATTGTGCCTCTGGTGAAATGATTATTTAAAAGAAATTGAGAAAGAGTGTCATACCATGCTCTGGGTGCTTGTTTTAGACCATATAGTGCTTTGTCTAATCTGTACACCCAATCAGGATGATGAGCATCTTCAAATCCAGGTGGTTGACACACATAAACTTCTTCCTTGATATCACCATAGAGAAATGCACGTTTGATATCCATTTGAAAGACTTTGATGTTGTGGGCTACTATAAAAGCCAAAAAGAGTCTGATGGCTTCAAGTCTTGCAACAGGAGCAAATGTTTCATCATAGTATATGCCTTCCTCTTGGGCATATCCTTGAACTACAAGTCTTACTTTATTTTTGACTATAATACCCTTTTCATCTGATTTATTCTTGAACACCCATCTTGTCCCAATGGAACATTTATCTTTTCGCAAATGATATAATGTCCAAACACTTTGTCTTTTGAATTGCAGTAGTTCATCTTGCATAGCTTGTACCCAATTGCTCTCTCTCAGTGCTTCTTGATATTTCTTGGGTTCTTCTTGAGATAGGAATACTGCATGAAGACAAATGTTTTCAACTTGCCTTCTTGTTTGAACACCTTTTTGTGCATCACCAATGATTTGGTTTGCAGGATGATCCTTATTGAATGGAATGATGTCAAGGCATGTGGTAGATGAGGGGTTATCAGTTGTTTGGGTACAACTGATGGATGGATCATGAACAACAACTGAGGAACTTGGCAACGAACCACTGAGTGTATCATCAGTGGTTATGATTTGTTCAGTGGATTTAGATGAATTTTCAGTTGTTTCGAATGGATTTGAGGATTGATTTGACATATCATCATCAAAAGGATGTTCAGTGGTTTCAAACAACTAATGATTTCTATCAGTTGTTAGATTTTCAGGTGAAAAACCATCCAAATCAAATATTTCAGATGGATTGGTTGGTGATGATGGAGATGATAATTCATTAAATTTTAGATTTAAGGTTTCTTCAACTATTTTGGTTCTCACATTGTATGCTCTGTAAGCTTTGGAGGTGTTTGAATATCCCATAAAGAATCCATTATCAACTTTTGCAGCAACCTTTGAAATGGAATCTTTAAGATTCAAAATGAAACAGGGACAGCCAAAAACTCTAAAAAATGATATTAAAGGCTTTATTTTATGTAGAATTTCATAAGCTGTTTTGTCATGTCTTTTGACAATGTGAACCATGTTTTGAACATAGCAGGTAGTGTTGATTGCTTCTGCCCAACAATGTGAGAGGTAGTCCAAAATCTGCTAACATGGTTCTTGCAGCTTCAATGAGTGTTCTTTCTTTCTTTCAACAACGCCATTTTGCTCAGGGGTTCTGGGAACACTGAATTGTCTGACAATTCCTTTATTAATGCAAAATTCATCAATAAGGGTGTTTTTGAATTCTGTGCCATTATCACTTCTTATGACTTTCACAGATGAATCAAACTGCTTCTCAACTTGTGTAATGTGAGATGTTATGAGATCTGCAGCTTCATCCTTGTTATGAAGAAAGGAGGTCCAACAAAACCTAGAGAAATCATCAACAACAACCAAGCAGTATCTTTTCTTAGCTAAAGATAAAGTTTGAACTGGACCAAAAAGGTCCATGTGCAGTAATTGTAAGCATTTTGTTGTTTTAGATTCTTCAACTGATTTGTAGGATATTTTGTGTTGTTTACGCTTTATACATGAAACACAATGACCCTCATGATTAAAAGGGTAAACCTCTTACCAAAGAGAATTTTGAAATTTTATTCAAGGTTTTATGATTTACATGGCTTAGCCTCCTATGCCATAAATCATTTTCCAATGTTGATGCTTTGGCAATGAAATAAGTAGGTGTGGTAACACTTGTATTAGATGCCAAATCCACAACATAAACATCTCCACTCCTTTTTCCTGTTAAGAGGGTGTGTTCATTTATTAATTTATCTATTTTTGGTAAAATATCAGGTGATAAGATTTTGCAAGTGTCTTTGGTGAAAAATGACCTGTAGTTTTTATCTGACATTTGAGAAACACTTAGTAGATTGAATTTTAAGTTTTCAACCTGACTTACTTCTTCAAAGTGAATTTTACCATGTGATATTGTACATGCTCCAACTATGTATCCTTTTGCATCATTACCGAAGGATACATAACCTCCACTCTTGGATTTGAAATTGTTTAGGAGAGTTTTGCATCCTATCATGTGCCTGGATCCTCCACTATCTACATACCACAAATTGTTTAGGCTTGGAGAAGATCCCTGCACATAGGTAAAACAGATTAATTGGATTTAGGAGTCCAAGATTTTGCATTCTTGGACTTTTGTTATGATGTTCCTGATTTTGAATCCATTTTAATCATCAGTTGTTGCATTATCTGGATCAGCTGTAATTGATTTTGACTTAAGATATCAAGTTGTGAAGGAACAACTGATGGAGTTTGAACAACTGGAGCTTGTTGAACAGTGGATGGAGCATGATAATAGGCTGGATGATTGACCCATGATCTGGTTTTAGAATTAGATATCTTGGGTTTGGTGTTTTTATTTTTGGTGGAAGTGGATAGAAATGATGCTTCAGCTTTTGTTTTGGTTTGTATTTTCTCAAGTTTGGTTTTAAACCAGTATTCAGATGTTTTATGATTTGATTTGAAGCACTTGGAACATGTTGGTTTTAAAGCTGAATAGTTAGGAATGAATGGCTTATTGGCTGTGATAGAAGGGTAGTAAACAGATTGAAATTTTGGAAGATCAGTGGATGGTTTTCTTTCACCTGAAGGATATGATGCATGTGAATAAATAATTGATGGATATGCCGTTGTTTGATCAACTGATTCATAAGCAACTGATGGATTAGTAGTTGGAGTTGCTGATTGTTGCCCAACTGATGAATTCCCCACTGAAGGATTCTCAGTTGTTTTGTGAATTAGTGATTGTATTTTCATCAGTTGTTTCAAACGTTCAGGTGTTTCATCAGTGATATTTGATAATTTATTAGTGATTGGTAGATTATCAGTTGCAGGGTCAAATTGGTAATTTGCAGAAACAAATTTTATTGGTTGAAAGGATAAGCACTGATTTTGCTTAACATTCTCACTTTCAACAACTGATTCTTTTTGCATTATTTTATCAGTTGTTACATCAGACTTATCAGTGGTTTGGTCTTTTGGAGTATAATCTTCTGGTGGACAGGTTACATTATATCCAATACCAAACTTAACATTACCTGATGATTGCTTATTCAAAAGCATTTGAAAACCATTGCAAGATTGCACCCATTTTTCACAGTTTACTTGAGTGCATGCCAATGTTTCTTTGCAAACATTGTAGTTTTCAAGTGTTAAAACAAATTGTTCTTGCAAATCTGCTTTCTCAGTTTTGAGATTTGAAATTAAATTATTTTTATCTTTTAAATTTCAAATTCTGAGTTCATTTTCTTTTGTGATTGCTCAAGCTCAAGCATCTGCTCACTTAATAAGACATTTGCTCTTTTTATGTTAGCAAATGCCTCAATGCAAGTTTCTTAGCATAAGTTTTCAAGTATTAATGGAGTTACCTGAGCAGCAACAGAAGATGATCCTGATGATGAACTAGTTGGTGAATTTTGTGAATCAATGGCCATTAATGCAAAGTCTGGACATGATTCATTTGCAAGCAAGGCATGACCAACTTCATCAGGCATACTGCTCCAATCAACATACCCTTGAGTAAACAGAGCTTGTTGAGCAGGTTGTGAGGGTGTTTGATTGTTGGTGAGTTGAGGTGTTTGAGTTGGAGTTAGAGATTGAGGATTTTGAACAAGCTGGTATTGAGGTGAAGGTACTAATTGGAACTGATTTCCATTTGGTACTTGAATGTATTGAATGTGTTGAGGAATAGGTGTTTGAACAAAATGAGCAGTTGCTCTTTGAGATTTATGTTGGTTGTAGTTTGTGGAATTTTGATTTGTTTGATTTTGATTTGGTGGGAATATGACATATGGTACAAGTGAGTTTGATGTGTTTACTCTGCACTCTCTTGCAAAGTGTCCAAACTTTTGACACTTGTAACATTGAAGTTTGGATTTGTCTAAACCAACCTTGGTTCTTCCATTTATTCCAGGAAATTTTCTTCCAGTTCTTTTATAGAACTTGTTGGTTCTAATGCTTAGAAGAGCTAACTGATGCAAGATGTTCATTTCTTCTAAGTCGTCAGCTGGAATGTGATGCAGATCATCCATGATAAAACATAGATTATCACATTTTTTAGTATCATCATTCACAACATAGGTTGTGTGTGAG
>WOUH02048705.1:0-11517 GCA_009936405.2 Stevia rebaudiana
CCGGTTGACTCGATCCTGCAATACCGAGCAGATGACGTGGCTAACCGCTCGTCGGACCGGTCGGTGACCGGGGGCAGGGGAGTGGGGTGTCACAGATTACTAGCTGGCTCTGTTTAAAACGACGTCGGCTAATAAATGTCGTTGTATGTGTCAATGAAATGAGGAGTATGTTGAGTTTAAAAAAGTTGACTAATAGTCGGGACATTTTCTTTTTAGCCATGGACATGATGTGCTACGTGGTAGCATATAACAGGTTTGGGGGGGGACAAGATGTTCATGTCTAGGGAACGTCATTCAAAGTTGTCATTTGTTACTGATCCACTGGTTAACAGAAAGAGGGGCTAAAAAAGGGTCGGCTAATCTAACCGGTGGAATCGTACGTGGCAGTACTTTATTGGGTGTTCACCACCTTTCTAGTCGGCGCTTTTACTTGTTCTAGCTGACGGGTTTTTTTAGTTTGGTAAATTTTTGGTCAAACTAAGTCTAGTTTGGTAATTTTCTCATGTTTCTATGGCCCTAGATTTGTCTCTTAGTCTCTAGGCTTTGATTTTGGTTCTGCATGTTTGCAATCTTCTCCGGCTCATCGAATCATTCACGACACTCGTGAAGGGAACCATAATCAAGGGGTAGACTTTTCTCGGGTGATAAGGAGACGCATACTCAATCGGGTTTTAACCCGATGAATCAGCATGTGGTCAATTTGAAGGAGCTTCTACCAATCTGGGTATTACTTTTCCCCAGTTTGATTTTGAGAGGTGGAGTTCCCTCCTTCCAAATGGATTCGAAAACAATTTAAAGCTCGGGTCTCTCATCGTATTTGCAAAGGATCTACTGTTTGGTAGTTGTTGTTGTGCCTAGTTCATCTCCACGTTTGGCATTGTTTGGCTAGCGGTGATTCAGGCGTTTTTATTTAATCTAGTTAATGGTGTTTGGTTTTCAGGTTAGGTTTTTTTTATTCGTCTCTTGACACATTGCGTTTTGGTGTTAGGTTTGATTTTACCGTGTTCCTTTTTTGTTTTCTTGGTGTATTGTTTGGAGGGGAGATTATCAAAAATCTTTTTTCATTTTTCTTTCACTTCCTTTGTTTAAAAAACTCCGAAACATAATTTTTTTTTTAACTTTCTTCCAACAAACTTCATCTCAAATCTTTTTTTTTAATCTTTTTTTATTCTCTCGTTATGAGATTTATGAGACTCGGGAACATAGAAAAGTTGTTGCAGCTTGCAATACAGTACTTTTGATCATTAGGCTATAAATTATTAAATCCACAATAATTTAAATTAATTACATCTAGAATATCAATTGTGTTTGTCATCAGCATCAAACTAAACATGCCTAAAAAAATGATATTATTCTCTTCAAAAATTTCAAAAAACTTGCGAGATCATCAAGGCATCAAAAAAATTATTATCATCCGCCCAACTATAAATTATATGCTTTAGTTAAATTTAGATTTTTATAACTTAATATCTAATTTAAAGACAATAATATTTTGCAGGTTTACAATCAAATTTTGATCTATGCAAATGACTATAAGTTGTTGTAAGACACTAAATTTTAATCACTTGGATATAACAATATTAGACCTACATTGATTTAGATCATTTACATTAAAATCAACTAGATTTGTCATTATTAACCAACTTAACATGTCAAAGAAAAATTAAAACTATTTTCAAAAGCTTCAAACAAACTTGCGAGACCATAAAAATATCAATTGACAAGACTAATATAACTATCAAAAATATGTTACCAAAAAACTCATGAAACCCAATAAAAGGGTTAATGACAAACAATGTAATATTTCTTTAATTTATGTTTGTAACATTTCCAACCAGTAGTTTGTATACTACCTCACTAATTCAATTTAAGAAAAAAACATATCATACTAGTAGTATGATCATTAAATCAAAATTTTGGTAAAAGTTTGCAATAATAGCTCAGTTATCATTGCCATTGATCAAATTGTTGTCACACACAACTGGCAAAACAGATCTTGCTTCAACAACCTGCTCATTTGTTACCAACAACATAACCGCAAAAAATTAGAAAAAATTAGAAGGAAAAAAAAAACAATATATGAATTATGACCCTTGAACCGATTTATATTTCAAACATTTACACGTTGCTCACTCACCATATCATCGTTGTCGGCATTCATGTTACTTTTTATGGTTAGTGCTTTCAACTGCTTCTTTAACTGCCTCAAACTTGAGTCATGTAAACTTTTAGGTTTCTCATCTTCAGCTTTTTTGTTAATGATTATATCATTTTCAACTACAGTGATAATAAAATAATCGTATTACAATCAAGCAATTCAACATCTTGTTAGTTTTTATCTTGATAATTACAAATTTGAATGTACCTGTATTTGTGGATATATTCTCTTTTATACCCTCTAACTCTGCATTATCCAACTTTGATAACTCAATTGGATTACTAACCTCAGTTTCTACAAAAACAATTTTGTTACATTAGAAAGCAAAAATAATAAATATAAAAAAAAAAAGTAAATTATAGTCAGAATTGCGAGTGTTGGTTCACCTGGAGCCACATATACATTATCTTCCTTGATTGAAACATTTAATGCTTCATGGATATCAATTCCATTTTTCACATCTGAAACAACATCACTAGAAACAGAATCCAGTATAAACTTGTTTTCATCTTCATGTTTATCTTCTAAATCCACATTCTCATTATTATAATCAACCTTTTCAATCACTGAATTCTCATTAGTTTCATCTACAGTAACAACATCAAGCTTTTTAAACTCAATGCAAATGTCTTCTACTTTTTCATTTGAGATAACTTCATCACAGTTTTCACCAGTTTCTTCATGAACACTATCTTCTGTGTTCTTAATTGATATGTTTGACTCATGGGATGTTTCTGCAGCAAAATAAGAGTACAATAACACAAAGATGCAGTAAGATTAATAACCTGCATTCATAGAATTTCTCAAATATGGAATCTCACCTAGGTTTAAACTTCAAATTCAAAGATCTAAACATATAATTTACCTAAATTAAGCTATTAGTGTTGTACAAAACTAGAAATGCATACCTGAATCCACATTTTTCTCTGATATTACACTAACTTCATCCAAAAACGAAGCAATCTTCACTGGTTGACTTATTTCTCTCTCGGTTACACCTGTTTCAGTACATTTCTTTTCAGTCAACCTTGTTGACCTTCGTGTATTGTACACTCTCTGCGTATTAGTCTCCATTTTCACAGCGGTTTTACTAGTCAATGCAGGAGTTTTCAACAATTCATTAGCTTCTCCAGCAGTTTCAGAACGAAAATGGTCTAACATCTCTTCAATCCCTACGACCTAATAGTGTATAAATCAAAACAATCGATCGTTAAAATCACTTATTATCACATAACATTTGATAAAATCGGCCCAAAATACACACGAGCAAGCTAGAATCACTTATAATAACATGCAGTTATCAATGTAGTTTATATAGCATCTAAAGTATCGCTAAAACTATATACATTGCAATGATTCATCGATCAAGTTGAATTTAAGGATACTTATTTCTTATTTCGATACTGAGAGACTGATTAAATCGATTAACTTACAGTCTCAAGAGAGTTAAGAGCATCGGCCATGGCAATGTTGGTGATGTTAGCTGGAATCTTGTTGAGCTTGCAGAGATATTGAAGCTCTCTTCTGTTAAGGCTGCTGAAATCCATGAGTTTTGGATTTGAATTTGAAATCGGTGATTAGGGTTTGGAGATGAATCGAGTTTCAGTGAAGACAACAGCAATGAGGAGTTTAGGAGGCTGTAAGAATTGATGGATATTTATATACCGATTCTTAGGGCACTTTAGGAGACTGTAACAAATTTATTTATTTATTTATTTTATGGATTAACTGCCGGTGATCAGCCACCATCACCGGTTGAATTTACAGAAAAATTAAAATCCATATAGAAAAGGGTTAATGCAAGATAAATTTGTTAACTTTTCTTCTTTTCAAAAATTAAAATCTCGTGTGCCCGCCCAAATATCTATTTTATTTTTACTTTTAATTGAAATAATAACATATTTACAATTCAATATTTAAATAAAATATACAAATTCAATTTTAATAATTTGAAAGATGACATGACGACTAATAAAAATCTGAACTAACAATTTAACTAAAATTAATATCAACTGTCACTTTTGTTATCAAAGTAATCTTAGTAATTTTTCTCAAATTCTTTCAAAATGATAAATGGCAAGAAACATATAAACAAAATCGAAAGAAAATAATCAGAAATCGAGCTAAAAGTTTTATGATTTTGACACTCGTGGCAACGAATTAAGCAGGTTTTTTCAAATTCAGTAATTATAATGACTGCAAGTTGTTGCTACTTGCAAGACACTCCCTTTGATCATTAGGTTATTTCATCATTAAACTACATTAGTTTAAATTTATCAAAATCAGTATTTATCCTAAATTATTTGATCATTAGGTTAATTCATCATTAAAACTACATAGATATAAGTTTAAATTTAGATAATCAATTACTTTTGTAATAGCTTAACACGTCTAAGAAAATGAAACTATTCTCTTTAAAAACATCAAACAAACATCCGAGATCATAAAAACATTAATGAAAATAACACCAAATGGCATTTAAAAAGTTAATGCCAAACAATGTGATATCTTTTCGTTCAAACATTTCCAACCAGTAGTTTTCACTTTTCATAGTACACTAATTCAATGTAGATAAAAAAGAGTATCTTAATACGCGTACGATTATCAAATCAAAAATTTGACAGTCTTTGAAGTTTGCAAAAGCAGGTAGTTATCAGTTACTCTTGCTGACGGTTGTCACACACAACTTGCAAAACAGGTCTTGTTTCAGCAACCTGCTCATTTGTTACCAACAAAAACAACAGCAAAAAATTTATAAAAAATATATATATAAATCACGATTCTGACATTATTATTTATGTAAAATGCACTTACCATATCATCTTTATTGGTATTCATGTTACTTTTTATGGATAATGCTTTCAACTGCTTCTTTAACTGCCTCAAACTTAACTCATCTAAACTTATTGCCTTCTGTTGGTCAACTTTTTTGTCATTAATATTATCATCTTTGTTCTCATTGTTGTCTGACATATCAAAACCAGTTTCTTTAATCAAAGATTCTTGTGCATCTTCAGGATTTTCAAAATCTTCATTTGGATTTTGTTCGTTGCCATTTATAAGAACCTCATCAACTATAGAGACAAGATAATATCAGATTACAGTCAAGAATTTTAATAGATTTATTTTTTTTATTTTAATACACGTGAGAAAACTAAATTAAATGTACCCGTATTTGTAGAGATATTCTCATTTATCCTCTCTGGCTTTGCAGTTATTTCATTTTTATTTATATAACCTGAAAACATAAAACCTTGATATTAGGAACTGCTAATATTTGATATTTTAAAAGTGATGCAGATTTATATGTGAGATTTAAAGCTTACCATTGCAGTCCAAAAATTCATTGTTCATCTTCAAAGCAGACCTTTGAAAATCGCTTTGATTCTCAGTGTCACAAAAATTAGAATCTGCATCATTAGCTTTATCTTCTGCAAGAATAATATTTTCTAAATTAGAAATTGAAAAACATATTGAAAAGGACGAAATTATAGTCTGATTTTTTTATAACATTATCTGAATAAAACTATTTCACAAAGCAAGTTATAAAAGTTGCTCACCTAAAGCCAAATTCACATTATGTTCCTTAATTGAAACATTTAAAGCTCCATGAAGATCAATTCCATTTTTCAAATCTAAATCAGACTCTAAATGATCGCTTAAATTCTCGATTTTACAAAAAACAGAATCCACATTACTACCATCAGTTTCTGCAATAAGAACAGTAAAACATTAGACCATTAAAGTTAAAAAAAATATATTAAAATTAAATAACCCGTAAACTGCAAGTAATCAATGTTTTCACCTGATAAAACTTTATCACATGGTAAGATGTCAAAGTGTTCTTGTGGAACCACATTTTCAAATGAATTTGAGATGTTTTCTGAATATGATTTAATAGTTTCCATTTCGTCATTTTTTACCTTAGATTTCTCAACTTCATTTAAATTAAACTTCTCTGCATTAATCTGATTATCTTCTAATTCAACATACTCATCACAACAATCAACCTTGCTACCTGAAGAAAAAACTTCCTCAAATATGAAGATCTCAGATTGTTCATCTGGAGTCAAACTAACATCATTAATCTTTTCATCAACCACAATCAAAATCTTTTCTGAATCATCATCCTGACATGGATCTGATATAACTTCTGAATCTTGTTTTATAATGTCAACTATAACAGTTTTATCCTCAAATGTCCCAAGTTCTTCAACTTCTTGTTTATCTTCTAAATCCACATTCTCATCACAACAATCTACTTTTTCAATCACTGAGATATCATCAGTTACATCTGCAGTAACAACACCAAGTTTCTCAAACTCGATGCAAATGTCTTCCACTTTTGCCTTTGAAACACCTTCATCACAGTTTTCATCAGTTTCTTCAACAACACTATCTTTCATGTTATCAAATGATATGTTTGACTCATTGGATGTTTCTACAGTACTAAAACCTGCATAATTTTACAACAGATAGCTTCAGCAATGGTTTAAATCAATCATAAATAACACAAAAATGCAGTAAGATTCAAGCAAACTCTGAAAAATTGTAGTCAATAACATGTTAAAACTGTGAAAAATGCATTAGATTTCTACTTGCAATGATTATCTTTCTCTAATATATATCACTTGTCACCTTGTTTCAAATTCAAAACTGTGCATAAAAAAAAGCTAACATTAAATTTACCGAAATGAATCTGTTAGTTTTATATAAAAAATGCATACCTGATTCCACATTTTTCTCTGATATTACACTAACTTCTTCCGAAAACGAAGCAATCTTTACAGGTTGACTTATCTCCCTCTTTGTTACACCTGTTTCCGTACATTTCTTTTCAGTCAACCTTGTTGATCTTCTTGTATTGTACACTCTCTGCACAGTAGTCTCCATTTTCACAGTGGTTTTACAAGACTCTGTTTCTGATATCTTCACCTTTTTCGAAGTTGCAGTTCTACAGTTTGTGCGAGGAATCCTAGGTGACAAAATTTCAGTCTTCTTTGGAGATTCAATTGACGATTCAGCAGTTTCAGAGCTTGAATTGTTTAAAAACTCTTCAATACCAATGACCTGATGGTGTATAAGAGAAAACAACCAATCGTTTTAAAAATGAGCACAAAAAAAAATAAGTGAAGAGTAATGAAGTGTATATATCAACCAATTCGAGAAAAAGTATGACGAGAATCGCATAATCATCACTAATTTATACAGGGAAGAACGAAAACTATGCCGGAAAATGGGTAATAAATTACGATGCCAGATTGCCAGTGTAGTTGCTTCAATACTGCTTTTTTTTTATGGCAACACTAATTTTCGTCAACATCTATACAATAAAAAACAATATTCCACCAATCGGATTGATATATCGAGGTTTTCACACAAACGCAATAAGATCGATACATTAACTTACAGGCTCAGATTAACATCAAACAAATTCATCTCATTGTGGACACAAAACGATGGAGCAAAACCTAATCGTATAGCTAGTTATCACATCAGATCTGATAGCTTCGGCCACTGTAGTTTATCTAGCTCTAAGAGCTTTCCTCAAACTACAATCAATACAAATATTCACCGATCCTGACGAACTTAAGTATATTAATTACAATACTGATGAGCTACAATCAATTAACTTACAGTCTCAAGAGATTTGAGAGCATCAGCCATGGATATGTTGGTGATGTTGGCTGGGATCTTGTTGAGCTTGCAGAGATATTGAAGCTCTCTTCTGTTAAGGCTTCTGAAATCCATGAGTTTGGGATTAGAAATGAAATCGGGGATTAGGGTTTGAAGGGATGAAGATGAATCGAATATGTGTGAAGATCAGACAAGCAATGAGGATTTGAAGAGGCTGTAAGAATTGATGGATATTTATAGACCGATTCTTACGCGGAGTAATCATGTTACCGTTGGAGCGGGGAGATTTCAAATCATTTTATTTAAGAGAATATTTAATTCATTAGTTACTAAACTAACATTTTGGTCCCTGATTGTTTCATGTTTGCTACTTTGAACCTTACATTATGTTTCTCGTTGTTTTGGTCTCTGGTTTTGTAATTGGGGTATATTTCGTCCTTCTGGAAGACAAACTCACAAATATGATAAATATGAAATATAACCAGACGCCATATTACTAAACAGAGACAAGTAAGATTTGATAAGTTTTGATTTAAATTTAAAGGGAGGGAGTATGACAAGTAAGAAAGGAATATGAATAGCTTTACCCTAATACATAAAGGGTAATTTGCTATTTGTTGGTTAGCAAAAATAATACCTTTGGGTTAACTTTGGAAATTGTATTCTATGTAGCCTAAAGTTATATATTTTAGCTCCTTGTGTGATAATGATATGTGTTAGAAATAGAGACATGATCAAATAGATTAATAGCACTTAAAAATGTCATTACAAAACACAAGATACACTACAAAATAATATACAACCAACAGATACATTATAGATAAAAATCCAGTACACAATAAGTGTACTGTATTATTTATTTTTTTTGTATTTTTGTTCTTTTTATACTATATTTTGTTTTTGCGTACTATATTTTTGTTTTAATGTTTTACAAAAAGTTATGTTTTTTTTAATGCTAAAAATAAGTTCAAATTTATGTAAGGCTCCTGTTTTTATTTTAAGAACAAGAAAAACTATACACGATACTTAAGTATTAGTTGCTCTAAAACTAAGTATTTCTACTATATCGTTGGTGGCGAGAAAGACAATCATCACACCCTGATCACCATCGAAGCGCAAGTGATTTCGATATTGACTGATTTCAAGCATCTATGAGATTTTTTGCAAAGCAATGAGGACCTAGCTAATGAAGTAGCACATCGAGTTCAAGCAGGCTGGTATATGTAGATGGTGCCCTAAGGTGTACCAAGTGTACTTAACTAGTTTAAACCAAAAATTCATAGTCCCATTGTTTAGCATGATATGTAATATGGAACAAATTGTTGTGCCATGAAAAAAAAAAAACACAAACGCGTAAGATGGTTGTAGCAGAGACGACAATGATGATATGGACACATTATGTTAGATAGGATAAAAAAATAAGGTATTTTGAGGTAGTCTAGAAGTTGACTAGATAATATATAAACTAAGGGATGAGAGATTGAGATGGCTAGGCATGTGAATTCGTGGAGACAAAATAATAAGCGACACTAGTTAGAGTACTAGAACACTCACTTTGGATGGGACGAGTAGACACAAACCTAAGTTAACTTGAGATAAGCGGATTGGTATGAATTTATAAAAGTGGAACTTTCTATGAATATGGTTCATTATAGGAGTTTTTTAAGACACGAGATTCAAGTAATAGATTTTGAGGGGAAAGGGTAGATATTGTTGATCGATACATGATTATTAGATAATGAAACATGATAAATAATGATATTAGTAAAAGAATTAGATGAAACATGATAAATAATGATATAGTAAAATAATTAGATGAAACCCGTAAGTCCAACAGTAACAACAGTGTTGATTACATAATACATCTAACATCTTGATGATCTAACCCTCTGGGTTCCCGTTTAAGATGCACTGTTCTTGATAATTAGTTGTGAGAGAGGAGGCTACAAATTTAGGGTTACGAATTCTAAGTGATAAGGAATTCGTGATTCATGGTGATGTTATATATAACCTCTCATTTAAATGCAAGCAATGTGAAAGCCTAATTATAGTATAATGTGAATTGTGTCTATCATACAACTAAGTAACTATATAGGGATATTTAAGTAATTGATCATTTAACTATTATATAAAATAAATAATCATGTGAGTCATATAATATATATATTAATAAATTCATCTATATATTTCCTCTAACAGATATAACTTAGCTATAGCTTAAATACCTTAAAGTGGATACCGAATGTTATTATTTGTATTGCATATTAATCTATAGTATAACAAACATACGTACCTTGTACATTCCCACTAAACCGTAGGGTATGAAGATGGAGATATAAAGAACCTTAACCCTATCCCGATTGGATAGAGATGATGCTACCAAAGAGACCCCCGAGTCTATAATATAACAAGGTTACGCTACCAAAGAGACCCCCCGAGTCTATAATATAATAAGGTTATTCAGCAGGGCCGGCCCAAGGGTGGAGCGAAGTGGGTCATCGCCTCGGGCTCAATATTTTGAGGGGCCCAAAATTTTTTTAAAAATCACATTATAATAATTTCTTTATAGTTACATTCAACAAACTATCATATAACATGGTAGTTAAGATATTTCATTCAACACTAAGAGGTCACAGGATCAAGACCCATCCCCTATGCCACATTTTAAATTTGATTAATCATCTTCTTACTTATTTTAATTCATCTTTTAATAAAAATTAAAAAAATCCTTAAAAATATACAAAAATCTTGAAAAAACATATTTATGCTGTTAATTTTCACAAATTTTAAAAAATTAGTTTACATATTTTGAGTAATTAATCTATTTAATTAGTTTAAAATAAATTAAAATACTTAATAACTAACAAAAAAATAAGAAAGCCTTGAGGTATTTGGTTGATTTATATAAAGAAATTATTTTACAATTATTCTAAATGAGAGATGTTGGATAGGTTTTTATGTTTTGTGAAAAGAAAGAAAGTTTTGAGTATTTTTTTTTAAATGCAGCTATAGATTTCGATCTTGCAACCTCATTAAAGCTTAACTATAGATTATCAACGAAGCTATAAATGTTGTTTGATCATTCAAAGTTGCTATATTTATTGTTATAACTTTAATTTTTGTTTTTAAAAAAATAAGTTTTTAATTGTTAAATCGTTTGGACATATAAGCATTTTTTTTATGTCGTCTCGAACACTTGAATCCTCATTACCGGTCATGCTATTCATTCAGACATTAGGGAACACGGAGTGGAGTTGGGGAAGGAGACGGGGAAGTGATGTGGCGTTCGGTGGTTCACGGGAACACCGTCCCCCCGATTTCGGGGACGGGAAAAACGGTGGGAACACCCCGATCGGGGTCGAAGATGGAGCCGTTGGAGATGGGGTGGGGGTGGGGTACCATTTCTAGCCGTTGCATCTTTTTTTATAAAAAAAAAACTTTTTTATTTTATCTTTTAACCCTATAAATACCCAATCAATTTCCTCATTCATCCACACCAAAATCTTATCTTTTTTCTCTTCTTTCACCCAACATTTTTATAAAAAATGGAAGGCGATTCATCCCATGATGGTTCTTCGCGATGCGGTCCAAATAAAAAGTTTCAAAAACCACGAAACAAAAACCTCCAAATACCCCAAAATCAATCATTTCAAACTTCCGGTTATCATCCGCAACCTCCATCTCCCCATTTCATCCCACACAATTACTCATATAACCAACCT
>WOUH02048734.1:0-11514 GCA_009936405.2 Stevia rebaudiana
ATCATAAGCATACAATTAACAGACAGAAGATTCCTCTAACTCTCGTATTTAAATCACACAAATTTCGGGGTGTTACAGTTTGCAATACTTAACAGTTTCAATCCACCGTTAACAGAAAATGTCTTTAACGTTTCAAGTTTTATCAACCTTTATCCCTAACGTTTCAAGTCTTAACAGTTTTCGTCCCTAACGTTTCAAGTATTAACATTTTTCGCCTCTAACGTTCTTAACAGTTTTCGTCCCTAAAGTTTCAGGTCTAAAAATCTATTAAAGGTTAATGACAAATATTGTTAATATTTGAAATGGTATGGACGAAAACTATTAAGGGTCGATTTAAACTGTTTAACTCATTGACATCTCAGATAGGAAAATCGCACTTACTCCATTTAAATTTTAAATTTAACGTTTCTTTAAATTGTATAATAATCAACTAAATTTAAGGAACATATATTAAAAAAATTCTAATGAATATATTTAAAATCTTAAAGAATAATTTATAGTTATAAAAGTGTCACGATTATTTTTTAAGTGTTCACAACAAAAGAATTTAATATATATATATGCAATGATTCAATGATAAAATTTTAAATGTTGATTACGTAACCTCGTGTAATACACGAGTTTTAAGCTAGTACTTTAATATGCCTTTTTAAACATTTATCACTATCATTAATATTATACTATATATTAAAAACCATCTTCTTAGCTACAGTAGCAAGGGTATTTTGGTAAATATGTGGTCTTTTGCGTCCTTTTGTTACATGGTTTTTCTGTGCCTTTCGTCCACCACCGTCGGCATTGTACAATCATCGTGTTATGATTAAAGCTAGGGTTTCTTTGTTCTGATTTTACAGGGTCACAAAGGTACGCCTAGTGAAGAACGCAGATTGGTTTTAGAAGAGACCCGGTGGCTCATCGTTGAATCTTCGATTACCGGGCTTCTTTAATTTCTCTTCGACCGGTTATATTATCTTCGTTGATTTTTCGTACTTTCTGGTAACCCTATATCCGTTTATCGTAAAATTATCAACTGACCGGCGTATATATCTAGGGTTTCGAAGCGTTGTACAAGTTGGTGTCATTCGTATATTGATTGAGGGATTTAGTATGTGTATTCGTTAATCACCATTTACCATTCTCATATACACACCATTTCTTTATCTATGCATATTTACACTTAGGGGTAGTGTTTCATGCAAAAAAGATTAGATTAATCTAATTGCGTAGATAAGCCTCTGGAATGTTTATAATTCATTCGGGATACACTTCATTGACATGCTTGAGGTCTAAATTAAAAGTTTATGGGTTTAATAAAATAAAACTTATATAATTTGCTATTTTAAAATTGCTCTTTGATTTAAACTATCAATTAAATACATTTTTGCTTATTTCTAAGTTGGATAAACTAGAGAACTTTTAGTATACTGTGACATCAGCTTTCTATTATAAAAATGATTATGTTCGATGTTGTCCTGTATGTGAACTAATGTGGTAGTATGTTAACGGTTCTATCATATCAATTTCTTGCATCTTTGAGAATTATGAGCATAAAAAGTAACGATAGGGATTACTGAGTTAAACTAGTAAATTGATCATCCATTCTTATACTTTGTTGTTTTACTCATACTTCAAATTACTTTTTTTATTGTTATCTAAGGTTAACCGACTCTATGGATTGTTATTATCTCTTTTATATTCATGTAATCCACTATATTAACTCAACATATCTTCCCACTTTCTTTGTTAGTTTTTAAGAATGGCAGCACATTGTTCGGGTTACTATAAACTTTATATTGTTTTGATTAGGATGAAGCTAACAGACACGATGGTGGCGGTAGGCGGCGATCTCTCTTTGTTTCTTGCTCGTCTCTTTTGCCCGATTCAAGCTCAATCTGATGCTTTCACTTGGGTAAGCTATGTAATTAGTAATAACATTTAATTAAATTTATTATCAGAAATTAGTTTGTTATAATTACAGGTTATTTTGATTGCATTTGTGATTACTTTGACTTGAAGAATAAAAATCAGATAATCATTTAATCTAATAATAGTTGACAATCATTTTTTTTCAAGAATGGTGTAGAAAATAGAAATCAATATTCTTTTTTCAATCAGTTTTTTTTAATTCATTTAATTGATTTTATGGTGATTTTTTAATATGTTACAGACTTACAGGAGATGGAAAGTTTCAATTACAGATCTTAGAAAGGAGCTGAGAGTGTCTGATGAAGAACACATGAAGCTTTTTGATGGGCCTCTAGGTGAGTTGGCAGATAGCAAACACTGGGCGGTGATGAAGGGCAGAAATGGGAAAAGATGCGGGTGAAGATGGTGTAGCTAATAGTGAAAGGTGGGTCAGGTTGTTTGGGTTGGTTAGACCGGTGGTTTGAGGCCCGTTTTGGGTATGTGCTACAACGCGGGGCTGACGAAATGAAGATTATATTTAGGACCGGTGCACTTTAGAGTTTTAAGTTCAATTTATTGTCTTTATGTCGCTTTTGGGTGAGATCGTGCTACAACGTGGTGTGTTATATCGTGAGCATAAGAATTAATTATTTTTAAATACAAAAGGCTTTAAATTTTGTATAGCGTTGGCAAGATATCGTGTATGCAGAACAACTATTGATACTAAGTCACAATCTTTGTGTGGTCTGGTTCAATGTGGAAAACGGGTTGTTTAATAAAAATAGATAATACAAAAGATAAAAATGATAAGACTTCAATAGCAGGGAAAGGGAATATTCACTCGGGTTGAATCCTTTACCATGAATTCCTGACCTTTAACCAAATGGTTTCTCAAAATATCAATATAAGTAAACCAGTGAGAATCACTCGTTAGACTAGACATGATACTTGGGTTGCGATCCCATTAATAATTTCCAACAAAATACTTAATAATTTCCGAAGATTATTTTAACTATTACTTTTGTTAAAATGTACATTAATAGTTAATACATAATGAAGGCAAATAGCTTAACTACTTAGAACAATTAAGAATGTAGGGTTTGGTTCATGAGAAAACAATTTTTGTTTGAGAACTAAAAATCTCAATTAAGTAAACTTTAAATATTTCTAACTTATTCATACATTATTTTTTTTAACGATTTGCATCATTAAATCATAATTTTTTTCAAATTTAATATAAGTATAATAAAGATATGTTAAAAAAGAAATAATTATCGTAAGTTGTATATACTACATATATGTAATATACTACATATATGTAATATACTTGCAATATACATAAATATATCAAAAAAAACTAATGAAATACCTATAGCCTATTGGAAATGCATAAACTAGTTTAAAGTACTAGAATATATCATACTACATGTGTAGTATAATTGCAGTATATCATACTGGATATATGCATATTGCATAAATAAATGAAAAAACAAAGAAATAACCGAATATATTCATTTTGGAAACGGGATACGAATTCATAGACCTAAAACCTATGAACATCATACTGTATATATATATATGTAGCATCAAACATTTACGACGTGATTTTTTTTAACATGGCTTCAATATACTTGTAATATAGATTAAAAAAAATTGTTATTCAATGGTGCAAACTGTTAAAAAAATAATAATGTATAAAGAAATGAAAAATATTTTAGGTATGGTTAAGTGGTGTGTGACACCCCTCGCCAAGCGTGTGACACCCTACATCCCGGCCCCCGATCTTCGACCTCCGGCCCTAGAATGGATCGTCACTAACCAGTAACTAAACAGGATCGAGCTGCAGGTTTACACACAATCCAGATTACACCAAATACTTTTTCTTCATTTCATATATTAATAATGTTTTACATTGGAAGCAAATAATTTACAATATAATAATTATCCAGCATGCAGTATAACAACCCCGCCAGTCTTCCTTTATTTTGCTCATATACCTGAGATTACATACTTGATTTGAAAACAGTCAGCTTTACGCTGGTGAGTTAACAGGTTTTAACATTTCACATAAAACCTTTGTAACATTTGTTATTTATTTAACACTGCAGGTTTTGAAGTAACAGACAAAACCTTTGGAATTTGTATTCAATACCATATGTTGATATTATCTCATAATATCAATAAAACCTTTGTTATTGGCATTCAATATCACATCTTGATATTATCTCATGATATTAATGTGTGGCCTTAATACTATTTACGAACTGTGGATCAGACAGTTCCAATATGTTATTACCATAAATGAACTGGCACCGAGGCAGATTGCTGTTGGCCTGGTCCCTTACGCGTGTCGCCTAGGAATTGCAGACGTGGTGTGCCTCGGTGGCTGCCACGTGTCATGCTGACTCACCTGGTGGCTTGCCACGTGTCGCGACAGATGCCACGTGTCCCATGACTCGACACCTCGTGTGCCACGTGTCATGGTGACTTGTCACCTGATTTCGGGTGCGACGGGTTATTTTGTTTTTGCGTTTCCCGCTTCGTTCTGACTCCGTTTTGCCCGTAGTTTTCGCCTACGTTCACGATTTTCCATTTCCTATCTAACCCCATTGGTTTCATCTCCCAAGGAGTTACTGAAAAATACGACCTATGGAAGCTTGCATCGTTTTGCGTGTACCTTTCGTACCGTTGCCCGAATTGGAATTTCGCTTATACTCAAATGAACTGAAATATGATTTCTAATGTAACAGTAATCTTTATTTCACATAATATATTACTGAATTACATTATGATAATAAATAGATTACATATAGTATAAGGTCAGAATCTGATCAGAATTGTACTAGAAAACATCCAGTTGTTATAGTCTCCCCATGTTATATAAATTTCGTCCTGAAATTTAGAATTGTCTATTCCTCTCCAGGGAATAAGTGGGGATACTTTTCTTTCATATGATCCTCACGTTCCAGTGTATACTCCAGACCACGATGTGAATTCCATCTGACCTTTACTATATGGATCTGTTTATTTTTAGTCGCTTGACATGACGGTCAACGATCTCAACCGGTTCTTCTATGAAATTGAGTTTATCATCAATTTGTATTTCATCGAGAGGAACAACTAACGACTCATCCGTAAGACACTTCTTAAGATTAGAGACATGAAAAGTGTCATGTATACCAGCAAGTCCTTGCGGTAGTCTTAGTTTGTATGTGACAAGACCAATTCTTTTAATAATTTCGAATGGCCCTACGTATCTTGGCACTAATTTAACTTTCTTTCCAAAGCGTACAACCCCCTTCTAGGGCGATACCTTTAAAAGAACTTTGTCGCCAATATCAAACTCAAGATGTTTCCGTCTATTATCTGCATAACTTTTCTGACGGTCTCTTGCAGCTTTGATTCGTTCACGTATTTTGAAAATCTTATTAGTGGTGTTTTGAATCATCTCAGGACCCGTGATAGTTTTCAAAAATTGAATGTCTCCCACCTCCGTCCAACATAACGGAGATCGACACTTTCGACCATACAATGCCTCAAACGGAGCACATTTGATACTGGTAAGATAACTGTTGTTATATGAAAACTTTACCATTGGTAAGTATATATCCCAACTGCCTCCGAAATCTACTACACAAGCTCTCAGCATATCTTCTAGAGTTTGTATAGTTCTTTCCGTCTGGCCATCAGTTTGGGGATGGTAAGCAGTACTCAGATTTAAACGTGTACCCAATGCCTTTTGAAGTGTTTGCGAAAATCTTAAAGTAAAACGACTGTCCCTATCTAAAATAATTGATACAGGAACACCGTGTCGAGTTACTATTTCTTTAATATATATCTTTGACAATGTCTCCATTTTATAATCTTCACGTATGGGTAAGAAATGTGCAGATTTGGTGAATCTATCAACAATGACCCAAATCGTATTGCAACTGCTTGATGTTCGTGGGAGTTTAGTAATAAAGTACATGGAAATCTGCTCCCATTACCATAAAGGAATCTCTGGTTGCTCTAATAAACCAGATGGATTTTGATGTTGTGCTTTAACTTTCAAACAAGTTAAGCATTTATTCGTGTAGGCAGCAATATCGGCTTTGAATTTTGGCCAGCAATATTATTCCTTGAGATCTTGATACATTTCATCAGTACCGAGTAGTTATAGGGTGGAACACTTGGCGGAGGTTGGAATCCAAATGAACTTAGTGGTGGTGTATTTATAGGTGTTGTGGTGTATGTTGGTTTAGCATCACTAGGCGTGACATTAGTTGCATGTTCCAAAGAGGAAATGATTTGTGTTGTTTGACCCAAAGATGGCATTGGTGGATCCATTTTCTTGCTTGGTGTAATAGGAGATCTAACAATTGTAGTCTTCAGGTGAACAACTCGGTTTCGACTGATTGTTCTTTCAATTTCCGGGTCAAAAGCTAATGGTGATGATCCGTGAGAAGCTCACGTATGCATACCCCTGTAACCTGCACACTAACACAACCCGTGTAAATCTGGCAAATAAAACAAAAACCCAATAAAAACACACGTTGCGCACTACTCCCCGGCAGCGGAGACAAAATTTGACATGAATTCGTTGTCCCACGTAAATTATCCCAATTAAACTAAGTAGATAGTGGTAAAAAGGGTTTCGAACACAGGGAGTTTGTGGAATATGTGTTACTCAGGTGATTTCTACTTAAACGATTAAGGAAAATTAAATTGTGTAAAATAAAACTTGATTTGTAGATTTGTTGGTTTTACTAGTAATTTGAGTTTTGCAAATATTAAAACTTAATGAATAACGATTTGTAACAATTGGAAGAAGGAGCATTCCTCTCGGATTATCGGTTTCAAGCAAATAACTAGCACAAATGATCAACTAGAAAGAACCACATAGACATGGTTCGTGCATGGACAATTGTTTGTGATAAAAGGGAACTAAGTACTCGGATTAATAAAACGCGAGGTTATTACCCAATGATGAATTCATAGCCAACCCAAATTCCACCCACTTAATCTCAATTGCCTATGGCACCAAGAACTTATGGTCAAGAAAAAAAATTCAACAGTTATCAATAATTTACAAACAATTAAACACACACCATAACAATCAACCAAAATGATTAGATTATTATTCTAGAAATTAAGATCAAGTGCAAGTTATTACAAGAAACCTTACATCTGGAAAGAACACAATGAACTTAGCCACTCATGGCTTGAGGAATCATCATAACAATGTTTGAATCAACACACATAAGAATCCAAGATGAAAAGATTGCAATCCACAATGAAAATCTAAGATAAAACTAAGCCAAAATAGCCCCCACAAGTTTGTAGTTCGAGAATGATTGAAAAGATATCCCAAAAGTCCCAAAAATTCGACATTAAAAAGGAGTTACATAATAAAATCCACCTCACGTAAGTTATGGTAGCCTCAGGATCAAAATCCACCTCACGGTGGCTAGCCTCTGATGGGCGGTGTCACTACGGTACCAAAGCAGACCTACCGTAGCTTACGGTAGGTACCGTAGGCTACGGTAGCCTATAATAAAAAATAATTCTTTTCTTCATTTCTTCCATCACAAGCCACCGATTTTCGTCCCGATCGATCCCGTGCTTCATATTTTCATTTTTTACTCTCCTTTTACCTGCAAAAGTACTAACCACCATAGTTATCCAAGTCTATGTAATTAAGCTCATTAACTTATAAATTAGATCTTGTTTAACTTCATTAAGGATCTCCCTATGGTCCATCTGTCACATTCCCACACTTACCCGTTGCTTGCCCCTAAGCAACACTTCACCAAAACAGAATTTAACAACTCTTTAAAACAACTTGTTCGCATTAGCATTGCGTTCTATCCACTTAAACATCCGCCCGAGTCAACATGTTCTGAAAATCAAACACACAACACCCCTCACAATAACACTCAACTTGGTGATATATGATAAATTTAGCAAAATATGCAAAACACTCAAGCACATGTGCAACCCTACAATTGCAAGTTTGTACAACAATCAACCCTTCTACCTACACAATTGTTTAACAACTAAGCAAATCAAAAGGTCTTAAAAATGGATTTAACAGGGCTAGGCGATAAGGTATGGAAGGGAGTGTGAACGTAGCGTGAAGATCCGATCCGGCTTGAATTACACATAAATATTCACAACAATAACTAAACATCACACATTTTTTCTTTTTGTGATCTATATCTAGATCATTTTCTTCTCCTTTTCTTTTTTTTTTTTTCTCTTTTTTTTTAATTTATTTATTTCTTTATCATTTTCATCAACTTTTATATATATATATATATAGTACCATAACTAAACTACGCTAAACCGGATCTTCTCAAAAGGGTAAAACTTTCGGGAGATAGGCGTGGGTTATTCAACAATAGGCAATAAGCTAAAAAATTGGCGATTAGGGACCCAAACCCCTGCCCCTCGTGAATACCATGCTCATATATGTAACGTATGAGGCCCAACCCCCCAAATGCCACACTCACACACATCTAGACAAAGATACCTAATGCCTTTATCATTTTCTACAACGTGTTAAGCACAGGCATCGGGCCGCATTTATTGCACAAACTTTAATGTAATATCACACATTGCTTCACACAAAGAAAAAGAAAAAACTAGCATATTGCTTATTAAGGCTCAATCGCTCACAATGTGGGGGAAAATAAGGGTTGCCGGTATGTTGGGTGAGTCGGTCGGGTTACATGAAACCCGAGCGGGTCATTTTACACATGCTAATCGGACATACAAACCTCCATTTTTTAAATTTTTGAAAATTTCCCCCATCCTCACACTTTGGAAACAATGTCCCCAATATATATATATATATATATATATATATGTATATATATATATATTATTTTGATAAAAGAAACACCATTCCAACTTATACCAACTTATACACATCCGCCTCCCAACCACCTGAAAAAAAAATCACATAAATAAAAACAAACTTTACATCGATTCACCTGAAAACTTGAAAGTTCTGCTCAGTAATACCGTGGCATCATGTCATCACATCCAAAAATTCTTCGAAGCCAAATGTGCCCTAACCACTGCCACCGCTACCATCACCTCCTTGACCTTCACTCGATTGCTGGGTAGGTATATCATGATTTTGCCGTGGATCCACCCATCGCGAATGATGCATGGGTGGAACCGCCGCATAACTAACACCATCGTACGGTGGTTGGGTTTAATAATCAATAATAATCGGATCATCAACCACCGTCTCTCCCATCAACTAAGCGTTGTATTCTCTTGATTGCCTATCATCTCGATAACGGTCATTAATATCATCTTGAAATGTGTAGGCATGAGTACGGTTCCACGTTTCCTTTCGATCATAATGTTCTTTAAGCGCTCTCTCACCACTGGCAGCCAAAACGGTGTTGTGATCGAAGTGTGTCCTTGCAGTCTCGGGCCAATGGTAGTAAGCCCCTGGTCTGGCGGCCCGAATGACCCTGCTCATGGAACCTCGATGCGCCCAATCAGGGTTAAAACTTGGTTAGCATAATCAATTTCAACCCGCTACCCCGTTTGGGCTGAATTCGCCTCGCGACCCACACTCCTACTTGGGTTCTCAGTGTAATCATCATCTCCACTCTCCTCTTCATCTTCACTTTCACTCTCTTCAACCTCTCCCGGTGCCAAGGGCCTATGGTCTACCTTCCACCCTCTACTGTTGCTTGTCAGTTTTCAATTTATGATACCTCTCAGAAGCACTATACTCCCATCCTGAACCAAGATTTCTAACATCAAATGGAGTATGCCTTTCGCTACCCCTGCTTCGTTCACATCAATCACCCCAAACATCTGCAACAAATCCGTGATTAAACGGCAATGAGGAATAACCTATTTCCCAACACTATCCCGAGCTAACCAAATCTTAGCATCCATTGTGTCCACTGAGTTTCTGGGTGCATGCAATTTAGGATTTCTTCATTGAAGATTATCCGATTCTTTAGGTCCTGGATTTGGTTTTTTTTGTCGGTTTTTTCGTTGGGTTTTTGTATGGTTGCAGTTTTTAGGTTATTCTGTTGGGTGTTTGTTAATGTACATGACCTGCAAAAATTTTCCTCATTTTCACTTCATTTACCTTTATAATCAGGGAACTATTGAACTGAATTGAAAAATTCTAAGACTTTATATAATCTGATCTGCTAAGAATGGTGCATAATTACATGCACCTAATGGATTGAATATGTTAATTCGCAACAAAATGTTTAAAAAATTCAATAGCAAATATCTTTCAAAATGAAAGAGGCCAACATGAGCAAACCAAGCAGCGTAAAAATCTTAAACCAACACCACACTTTTCCAAACGAGTGATAGCAAAACTGAAAGAGGCCAACATGAGGAAACCAAGCAGACTTCTCTTTCTAAGTTTAGTGAGTGAGGTCTCGGTGAGTATACACGACCCCTTTTTCATTATCCACCAGTTGCCCACTTGCTCTGCCAATCCTGAATTATCAAAAAAAAAAAAAAAAAAAAAATACATCAATTCATTTACTGAGTATATTATAACAAATAAATAAAGGGAAACACGAATTAAGTAGACACCAACGTGTTGTAGGAAATCCTTCAACGCCTAAACCCGGAAGCATGGATCCTGCTGGTGTTTATACCAACCTGTTGAGTCATCCAACATACACTTTGCCAAACGAGTGATAGCATTTTACCATCCATATTTCCACTTTTTTATCAAAAACAATCAATTCGATCTTGCAGACTAACCGTTTCCCACATACAACTAATGAGCTTCAGAAGTACAACTATCCTAGAAAAAGATAAAGCTAATTAGCCTAAAAAGCTTTAAACTTTCATATCCCTATACCAAAGGTCAAAAACAGAAAATTTAATAAAAGCAAAATATAATTTCATAACGGCAAACATAATGTGAACCTGTAAGAGATCTGGTCCAAATTACATTAAAAGAGAGGGCCTAACTACAAACTTTATAGTAAAATTCTAATAGTAAATTTTATTTTAATTAAAGAGGATATGTTCATTCACATATGCGAATGTCAACTCTTTTGTCTTCTAATCTATAAATGGCTCACAGCTTCTAGTCAAAGCAATTTTATTAAAGAGGATATGTTCATTCAAATATGTGGGTGTCAACTCTTTTATCTTCTAATCTATAGTGGTGTTTTATGACTTTTAGGCATTGCTTGACTTAGAAACTATTTGCTTATGGTTAATTAATATGAGATACTCTAAGCTAAGTGATAACATGTAATATTTGATTAAAATTTTGTAGGAACACCGTTCATAAATAAAATATAAATATTTCATTAATATTATAATCGAATTACAAATGCAGAAGTTGAGATGAAACAGAAATGTAAACGGATTACTAGTTATGAATTACAACTAAACAGTAAACAAAACAAAGATTTGGTTGAGGATTTCTGTTCAACAGAGGTCCCTTAAAATAGATTACGAGCCACCCAGGTGAACTAGTCTGTCTCCCAGGGTACAACTGTCACACCCTGCCGGTGGCGGAAAACACCGGCGTGATGTAGTGATTGTTCGGAAGCTCAATGGTTTTTATTAAACGTTTCATAATGGCATTTAAGTCACGATTAAATTTGTCTA